>PVIR01022060.1:0-28636 GCA_004026965.1 Petromus typicus
ATAGTTGGGTGTGCAAGTTGGAGTTGTTGGAGAGATTTGCGCAAGAGGTGGAGACTGTCTCCAGTGTGGCCCTCGGAGAGCAGAGACCAGCCAGGCAAGGGGCTGTGTAGACAGAGAAGGGCTTATGCTGAGCTCTAGACACCCACCCAGGTGCCTGATTGATGAACTGCAGGTCTCAGAGTCCCAGAGATAGCAAGAGATTAATATCTGAGCATGGAAGCCTGAGTTTTGAATAAATACATAATAGCATTTTATGAGTCAACCTCATTGCTACTAAAAATACAGTTTGATGAATAATGTACTTTTATTTATTTATTTATTTATTTTATTTGAGACAGGGTCTCGCTTGGTAGTTCAGGCTCGCCTTGAGCTCAGCCTCAAACTCATATCACAGCAATCCTCCTGCCTCTGCTTCCCGAGTGCTGGGATTACAGGTGTGAGCCACCATGCCCAGGACCGTGGTATGTGGTACTGATTGCTGCTGTGTGTGAGTCTCCATGCCCAATATTATATGTGGTTACCGGGGAATCAAAACTGGGCCCTTGCGCTTGCAAGACAGGTGCCAGAACCACTGAACTAATACCCGGCCGAATAATGTGCTTTTAAAACATGAGTGTTTGTACATTTCTCCACTGTTTTAATTCATTTTGACAGAATATGTTACAAAAATGGTTCCAAATAACTTCAAGTTCCAAATTATTAACACTTCCTGCTATTATAGTAATTATTCTCTGTGGAAAAAGCCTATCAGTCACAAAAAGCAGCAATAGGAAATAATTGTTTTTATTAAACCACTTTTAAACTTAAAAGATATTGACTATATAATTTTCTGTTCCCTTTTAGTAAAATCATTTGCTGAACTAGCCTGTCTTTCCTAGTCACTTCTTCTAAATTCACAGGAAAACTAGTTTTTAAAAAAAATTTTTAACCTAGGTTCTCAAAGTCAATGACATGTATGTATGTTTAAAGAGATGAGTTTAGTTAATAACTGCCATAAGATTTTTTTAAAAAAATATATGTAGTTTCTCGAGTAATAATATTCTTGTTTATAATAATGATACACATTTGCAATAAAAGCTTATTAAGAAATGAGAAAATGCTAAAAGAAGTAGTAGAATTTCAGTCTTTTTACATTTGATATTATACTTTCTTTTAGCTCAGAGAGTCTTTGCTTTATATCATAGACATCGCTTGACTTATTGACTGGTTCATGGTGCCTGTAATGTTGGAGGAATTTAATTGGATTGGCTAGAAATGTTTAATAGACTTTCAAAAAGCATCTAAAGTTGCAGAGTAGAGTGAGGGAAAGTTTGGCCTTTGGTAAGTTTTGCCTCAGGTCTGACTTGACACAATCATTAAGCAGAACGTTTAGGTCGGTAGGCATGAGGCCCCAGGAGGGAACTCTCAGAAAGCAAAGTGTCTCTCCTTTATCTCTCATGATATATTGGGCTGAATAACTCACTACTGTGTGTAAAGGCCTGTGCATTGCAGGTATCATGTAAGATCCCTGATGTCTATCCACTAGATGCTAGTAGTAGCCCCCTCTCCAAAGTATGACAAACAAAAATGTTTGCAGACTTTGCCAGCACCTCCTGGATATGGATTAAGGGTAGAAAGCAAGAATTAGGAGAGCAAGGCATAAAAACACACCCCGCTGGAAACTATTGCTGCAAATTTCCTCAGATTTTAGATTCCAGTCAACCATGAGGGAACCTAACCCAAGTTCATGTGCTTTAGTAAAGCCACACCTCACCTTTCCTTAGTTATGGACAGAGAGCATTGACTTCATTCCTCTATAACATCTTCAGTCCATGTGTTGGAGACATCAAAGGTCACTTGTTCCAGGAAGAAGACATAAGAGGATTCAAGAGGTAGCCAAGACCAATTGAGGGTAGCTATGTTTAAACTTTGATCTATGAATTTACTGGTGTTGCCTTTGCCACCTCATAAAATGCAATTTCCCTGGAACATCCCAAGCTTCTTTGTTCTAGACTGATATATACTGCCCTAATTTTTAATTTAATTTCTTTCTTTTATCAGATATAATGCAATTATATAACAGGTAATTTGAAAGTAGTAGGAAAGAAAATGCCTAACTTTACAGTGTGCTACACCCACCATTGGCAGCCAGGGTATTTCTTCTTGTTATGGCTTATGTCTAGATGTCCCTCCAAAGCTCCATGAAGTCATGGGTGGAGGGTTTCAAAGGTAGCTGGATCAGGGTATGCGAATGTGGATTAAGGATATGGTCCTGGGATTAAGGTTGTGGATACTGGAAGCGCTATCCAGCAATCAATTAGCCTGTAGCCTGGATGGGAAATAAAGGGACAGAAATAAGCAGGTTTGCTGCTGCTGCTTGCTGCTGCTACTTGCTGCCTGCCACACTCTGAACTGTTTCTCCTCTGCAATACCCCTCTGTCAACCCTCTTTGCCTTGGAGCAAGCCAACTATGACAGAAACCTGAAAATAGAGCTAAAAGTAATCTTTCCTCCTTTCACTTGTAGTGTTCTGGTATCTTGTCTCAGGAATGAGAAAAGCTACTAAAACACCTCTGCCACTATTCCACGCAAGTCGGGATTCACCACAGTGTCCTCTTACCGTGTTTCCAAATGAGAATGTGGACCACCAGCAGAAGGTATTCAGTTTTTCAAGAGAAGTCAGACGTTTTTCAATATTGGATCTCCTGATTTCTAAGTGTAGGCTAGCCCCCTTATAATTTTCTTGGAACACTCTGTAAATAATCCAGAACATACCTGAGTGTTTGAACAACTGACTGTGGGGACTTTGGTTTCTGATGTCTGTCTTTTTTCCCCTCCCACAAAATCCTTCCTTCAGGCTGAGAATTTCTAAGGTTGTTTGAGTATAGGTCACTAAGAATACAATCACAGTTACACTTGTGTGTGTACAAGCATGAACTAAACATTTTGTAGGCATCATGGAATTTAATCTGATAAGACATGTCTTGGGTAGGTGTTGGTAGTGGTACTTTAATTTTACAAATAAGGAAAAAAATTTTGAGAGATCAAAAAACTTTCTTAAGGTGGCCATGGCAATAGAGTCTAGTTCAAATCCTAAATCTGTATGAATTTAGTTTTTGTTCTTTTTGTTTTTCTTCTAGTGCCAATAGGGTCTAATTTAAATCCTAAGTCTGTCTAAATTTAGTTTATGTTTTAAAAATTGCCTTTAATTCATAGTGCCTAATAATTTCACACAATATTCAGTTTCAGTGTGTATAATATATTTTGATTGTACCCATCCCCTCATTGCCCTCCCTCCAGCCTCCTCTCCCTCTCCCCTTACACCCTTCCTCTTATGGAATAGTCACTCTCCTATTTTCATGTCATCTTTTGTATATTCCATGTGTTAGGAACACCATACATTATTTGTCTAAGTCTGACTTATTTCACTCAGAGTCATTATCTCCAGATCCATCTATTTTGCTGGAAATGAGACTTTTTTTGTATCTTGATGGCTGGGTACCATTTTTTTTGCAAAAATTCCTCTTACCAGTGTCCGCAAGTCCACTGATACATTTTTATGCTTATCTTACTTATTTGTTGTAGAACTACCTGAACTTACACCCTCCCTTCCAGTAATTTCCAGGAAAATTACCTATTTTCCAATATTTTCAAGAATATCATTCTCCCTTCTAATGCTTCTGCCTCTGTAATCATTACTTTTTGATCTTCATCCCAGACTTTCTCGTTCTCCCTCTCCTCAACCTTATGTTTTCTAAAAGTCTGTCTCTCTTTTCTCATGGGATGACTTCATCCACACTGCAGGGCTTCAGCCCTGTGTACTGCTGCTGACCACAGTCTCTAGACTGTAAGCTTATTTTTAAGTACTTGATATACTCACATGAACATTTCAAAAAAATAACCCAAATTTATCAGCACCAATAGTAAGGATAGGTACAGGAATTTGCTGCGCTTCCAAATCTCCCCCTTCTATTGATAGTTTGATGATCTGCTGACTTCTCAAGCTGTCATCCTTAGTCATATTCCTCTTGTCCTTCTCCCTCATTCTTCATCATAAATCCTTTTTCAAAGGTATTTTGACCTTTAAATTCGGACTGGACATTTTCAGCTCCTTTGTCTTTATCTTATTACCTAAAGCTCTACCAACTTCCTCTCAGTATTTCACATGCAAAAAAGCAAACAAACAGGGGTGGGGAGGGAAAGCAGAATAGACAGTAGCAATCTTGAAAAGCCACTGATGTCTTTTTCTCCAAAGATCCTCCCCAGCACCTGATTAATAGATTTATTTTGAGTTCCTATTTGTGTGAATAACTACATTCCAGTACTCCATTACCACCCCTGGGTCATTTCATTCTTGCAGAGGCTGAGGAGTCAGTTTAGTATCTAAATCAGGACCAGGTCTCTTGTTTTTATTGAACTTAATAATTCCAAAAGGAGCTGATTCATCATTTTTTTAAATTTTGAAAGTGTCGTGTAAAATATGAGGCAAATGAAAAAGTTTGTCTCTAGAACATTTTGACTCTGAAAAACATACTAAGTGTATTTGTTTGCCAGAATAAGAAGGGAAATATCACCTGGCTAACCAAACACAGCATATGGGTCTTCTCCGATCCTGACAAACTGAATGACTAAGCTTCCAATTGTCAAATAGCACAACCCACAGTCTGGAATAAACCTGAAAATGTGCGTTATCCATGCCCTTATTTTTCATTTGAGGAGATAAAACAGCAATAAAGAGAAAGGACTTCTCAAGGTTATAGAAAAAATCAATAGCAAAGCTAGGTCTCAACCATAGATCCACCAATCTTAGCACTGTGAGCACAACGTCTTTCAAAGACAAAAAAAAGGATAATTACTTTATTATAAGATTATCCTGTGTGTTTGAGAATTAGAAGATCTAGGTTACTAATCCATAGTCAAGACCTGAAAGTGATTTTATTGAAAAGACTAGATATTTAGGTTTTATGTTGTTTTCTATAAAGTCAAGACTGCCACATTTGCATATAAATTATTCTCAGTTCATATCTACTTCTTTCATCCACAGGTATAAATGCCAATAAGATCTTCTCTATCTGTTCCTTTGAGTCAAAGTATCACTATACTCATTATCTCAAGGGTCAATGTCTATACTTAGTCATCCAATCGGTACTGACTGGCCCGTGGAATGGGGTACTGGGCCTTCCCTGGGCCATCCCACACAGCTGCACCCTTACACCCTTTTTACTTACTCATTTATTTATTTATTGAGACAGAGTACCACTTATTCACTAAGTTATCCAGGCTGGGTTTAAGTTTGCTATCCTCCTCTCTCATCCTTGTAGAGTTCTGGATTGCAGGCATGCACCACCTCTTCTGGTTTTCTTTGGGTATTACTATCATGCAAACTGCCATCTGAGAATCTTCCAGAGGCACAAAAATATGGGCAAAGTGAACTTCCGCATCTTAATAAATTTTTACATTAGAACTAGCACAGAAAAGGATGAAAAATTAGGGTTAGGATCAGAAAGTAAAAAGAGGATAGGTATGGCTTGGATAAAAGGAAAATTAAAGAAAAAATTCATGGAACAGACTATATTTGTAATGGATAATCTAAAATATCTGAGATTTAAGTACTAACATATTTGGGAAGAAGATAAAACCAAACAGCCAGAATACTTTGAAGAAAGTCCCAAGAATTAAAAAACAGTGCATATCCATGTTTATTACAGCACAACTCACAATAGCTAAGCTCTGGAAAGAGCCTCGGTGCCACAGCAGATAAACAGATAAAGAAAATGTGATGCATAGATGACTGTTATTCAGACGGGAGGGTGAGGCTAAGACTGCACAACTGAAGAAATGATAAATTCTAATTGGACTTCCAGTCTCTTTCCAGTTCCAATATTTTGTGCATTGATGACTAAGGATATTCCTGGCATGACAACAGGAAGTTCTTTGCAGTAAATTTCGGCATAACTCTGAGGCTTTGGCACCAAATATGTTCATTATTTTTACTTACTCCTTTAGACACAGAGTGCTCCATGACAATAAAACAAAATGTTTTTCAGATGAGAGGTGGTATGAAATATAGCAATGTGGAGAATTAAATAATGAGCAAAGTAAAGCAGTAGAAAATTGAGAGAAGGATAATAAATGTCAAGCCAGAGCCGAGTCCTCAGCAACACCAAGCCCCGCTCTCTGAAGCGGGCAGTTTCTCTCTCGGTTTCCCGGCAGTGCCCTCAGAGAAGGACCGAGCAGTCTGGGACACCCTGGGAGTTTACCAACTCCGCTATCCCAGCCCACTCGGTCTCTTTCTAAGACCTTAGTGATTTTTTTCTACAAATCCTCAACACCATTATTTTTTATTATATTTTTAATATTCTCTTCATACAATTGCAGGTAAGACCCTAAAGTTGAGGGGGACCAGACATCAAGTCCGATCAGTGACAGCATTTCAGTGTAGGTCCAAACTTTGTCATCCACGTAGAAATAAGGAGCTGGCATAAACCAGCAAGAAGTACGATATCCAGGTTAATGGTTCTGAGGTAGGTTTTGTGAACCCCTGAAATCGTGTAGAAATACTGTATGTTTCTGTGCGTCCAGAAATGTATTTTTGTCAGCTTTGTACAACTATCTCACTGCAGTTTTAGCTTCATATCAGTTTCCACAAATTGTCTATTAAAACAAAAATATAGCTAGAGAAATAAATAGGCCAGTTCAGGAATTCCTCCACTCAACTTCTGTGATGACTGGATAGCCAGGCCTGAGGTGGCATCTGGTGCTGCTCCTTCGCCTCCCTCCATGCCGAAGCTCTCGTTTCCAGCATGCATGAGTGAAGGTGTTTGAGAATCTTGTTTCCCCAATACACCTAAGGTAACTCCTGCATCTTAGAGGGAAGATCTAGGTGGAATAAAGTTGCCCCTAACTTCCTGGATTTATTCACTAGGAATTTAGCCTCTGTAATTTAGAGTTGAGGAAATGTAATAGAGTTGGGGGAATACTGGTGATATGTAGGAGTCTTGCTGGAGACGTGAGGAGAAAGGAAACACTTCTCAGACACACACACAAGCATGGGGCTCTTGCCAGAGGAATCTAGGAGAAAGGTCAGCAGGGAAGAGGTGGGTTTCAGTGACAAAGTCTCTGTTTTAGTAGGAGATTGTTTTGAATAAATATGTCTATGTGAACTTAAGGAAACTTCTAGAAAATTATTTATTTTGATAGTATTTGTTAAGTTTTCTTCCTTTGCTGTGAGCCAGTTCTCAGAGGGTCTTGAACCACCCTCTCTGTCCTGGAATTCATGGCCCTTTCATCTCTCCAGGTCACGTCATTATATGTTACCTGCTTGGTCCTCACAGGTGACCGAGTTTGTGACACAGGAGGGGCTTGTGAGTCCACAGTGAGCAGTTTGGTGCCTTCAGTTGAAGCCATGTAGTAGCCTTGACCATTTGGCCTCATTGAGGGTAGTCCTGAAGATCTCTGGAGAAAGTTATGAAATCTGATGTTCCTGAAAAAGAATGTGACATGTTTACTTTTGCTCATACTTTTGTCTACATTGTTCTGAAACCAGTTGACAGGTGTCATTCAATACTCAAAGCAGTCACTAAAATTTATTACATGGAGCTTATCATTGGATTTTACACCAGTAATTTTCAAGTGGACTCAAAATAAATTGTAGTGTGTTCCCTTTGCTATTATATGCCTTGACTTGGAATACAATTGTTGGGTTGAAGATATTTAGATATTACATGACTGGCAAAATAGGATAAATTTGAGTAATTCACACTGAGTCATTTCAGGCACAAGGATTGGATCACAAACCACAGTGTCTATTTGAGCCACTTATTTCTTCTAACATGATTATGGATTGAACTCAAGGTCTTTACACTGAGCCACAGCTGGAGCCCTTCATTTCAGTTTTGAGACTGGCTCTTGCTAAGCTGCTGTGTTGACTAGACTGAATCTAGTGAATCTTCTTTTTCAGCCCATCAGAGCGCTGAAATTATAAACATGTGCTACCACATTCAGCCACATTCTATGCCTCAAATAACCAGAATACACATGTGTTTCCAACCGGAAATCAATGGGTTAGTGTATCTTTACTTAGTACATTTCACCACAGTTTCTAATAACATCGTGAAGTAGGCTTTGGCCAAAATACCGATATTAAAGTGAAGAGTCTTACTTCTTTTATAACCAAAATTTCCCAAAGGGTTTTAGACTGTGTGAACTGGGGAGCTCTTTCCAATTTTAAGATGCTTTTGAAAGCTTATTCGTTGTTCCTGACGAGGCAGTATTAGAAGACAGTGGTATTTTGCTTAATTAGTGAAGCAGCCTAATTTTGCTCCATATATTTTTTATATGTATGACCTTCAGTTCTGTCAAGTCAGCACATTGCTGCAAGTCTGAAACTTCATCTGTGCAAACACACTCTGCAGAATGACCTAAGAAGCAAAGGCACGAGGAGTATATTTTTGGTTTACCTTAGTACTATCTGAGAGAATTCATCAATCAATACCACAATCTCCAGGCCACCCTTACAGTTCAACTTTATTGACTATTTTTCTTCCTTGTCAGTTTGTCTGCAAAGAGGCCCTTTTCCCTGTCCATCCAAATCCTTTCTCACTCTGCAGAGGCAGAAAACTCTGTGATCTAAAGAAAGAGGAAAAACAAAAACGTGGACTTGACCCCTGTATGTCTGAAAACTGACCTGAGAATTCCTTTGCTTAGAAAAAGTTCACTTTGGCATTTTAGATTAGGAAAGTACTTTTCAAAATTAATAAGTAATGAATATTTTAGATTACCTAACGCAAAACTCCAGAGGTCATAGGAGACGAGACAGAAATCATGGATTCCCACAGTCCATGAATATTTACCTCCCATCATTTGTTTGAAAACAAAACAATAAGACCAGTTTTCATAAGCAACACTTATACACAAATATAAAAATATGAAGAATATGATTTGACATTTCTTGAAGGTGTTGATAATTAAGGGGAAATTCATATGGAATTTAAACTTACTTCCAGTTATCATGGAGGGATTTTCCTGCCCTCCTATCACAGATAGCCATTAATAATGAAACCAATATTAACCATAATAATATAGGAAATGTTTAAAAAAATTTATCAGTGCCAGGAAGTAGTTGGTAATATGAGCTGCTGCTGGAGAGGAGAAAGAATTCAGGTTGCTGGTCACTTCTTGGAGAGGCTGAGCAGCAGGGCTTCATAGCCACTGTCAGATTTCTGTAAGCTGTGTCCATTCCACACCATTTGTTAAAGTTGCCAAGACTCTTAGAAATGCATAAGAGAATGAAAAGAGATAACAGACTGAACTCTGTTAGATTTTTTTGATGAGGAAATAATTTTCCTGCATTAATGATGAAATAGTGATTTGATTATCTGTACTGAAGAGTTCTGTATGAAGTAATGGGCTTCCTAATAAATAAAGTATTGAGACAGAGGTGGGGTGAAGACAGGCCCAGGATATCACAGAGAGAAGTCCCACATCTGGAGAGGACAGTCCACCAACTGACCTCTGTGGCATCTTCTACTCTGAATTTATATGATTGCATACATTATTTCAATTAAAAGAAGAGTTGACAGTTGTTGAATATTTCTGGTCTACCCAGATCTGTGATAAACATGCTCGATGAGTTCATTAATTGAAACAAGAGCTGTGCAGGGTAGAGAGCATTAGTTTCTTCCAGGGAGGCTGGTTTGTGGGCAACAGCCAGCCACACAGTAAGTGGTAGAGCTAGAGTGAGCCCCGCACAGTGTACCTGAGCGCAGTTCCCCTGCCCCTGCTACATGGCTTCTCCTGTTCCCAGCCTTGTCTGTTCCTGGGCATTCCTGCAACTGAATAATACACCTATTCTTTGTTATGCAGCAGAGGGCCTCTCAATTACAAGAGTGCCTAATTAGTGACTTCAAAGTTTACATTTTGCTTATTACTATCATCCTAAGTCATTTTCTTTTCTTATTTCTTTTTTTAAGGTTTTTTGAGACAGAGTCTCACTTTGTGGTTCAGGCTGGCCCTGAGCTCAGCCTCCAACTCACATCACAGCAATCCTCCTGCCTCTGCCTCCCGAGTGCTGGGATTACAGGCGTGAGCCATCACGCCTGGCACTGTGGTATGTGGTACTGATTGCTTCTGGGGTGAGTCTCCACGCCCAGTATTGTTATGTGGTTACCGGGGATTGAACCCGGGTCCTTGCGTTGCAAGACAGGCACCAGAACCACTGAGCTATATCCCCAGCCCTCTAAGTCATTTTCTAAAAACTCTTCTTACTTTGCAACCTATTACTAGCATCAGCTGTATTTACTTGAATAATTCTTTTATGAAGTTCTCCCGCCAATATCATCCCTTGAGATTTTTATATAAACTCTATGAAGTAGCAAGAGTGCATACTGTGAGTGAAAAAATCTATATCGATATTGAGAAGATAAATATTTGTCCATAATCATCCTGTGACATAAGCGGTACCTGACCTCAGATCTTCTGATTATAGATGCCAAGTTATCTCTCCCTGGCTATGTCACTTGCCAACTAAAGGATTAATTAGGAAAGCAAAGTGTTATGATTTCATTTGCTTGATATTTTTTGAGATAGTGTCTTGCTTTGTGGTTCAGGCTGGCCCTGAGCTCACTATGTAGCCAGGACAGGCTCACTATGTAGCCAGCCCAAGTGCTGGGATTACAGGTATGGCCACCACACCTGGCTCCATTTCTGTGATTTTCTAGAAGTAGCAGTTGGCAAAGTACAGTTGGGAGAAATTTGGCCCATGGCTTTTTTTACTGGAACACATTCACATTCATTAATTTAGGCATTTTGCACATGTTCACACATGCGTGCACATGCACACACACTCACGCATGTGCTGAGTAAACATAACAGTTACCCTCCGGCCTTTGGTGATCTTTTATAGGAAAATTGCTATCATTGTTCTAGGGAAAATAACTAACACTTGGAAAAAATACTGTACTGTAGATTACTGGCTCTCATATGAGTAAAAGCATAATGTTGTATCTGAAGAATCCACTTAGGTCTTTTGTTATTTTATTTTATTCTTTTAAAGCTGGCCCTGAACTCACTACATAGTCCAGGGTCTCGAACTCATGGTGATCCTCTTGCCTCAGCCTGAGTGCTTGGAATTAACAGGAATGCTCCACCACATCTAGCTATAATTTAGGTCTTTTTCCCCCCTCTCCGTTGTTTGAAGGACTCATGTCCACTATTGAGACTTCAACTGCTTTCATAATTAATTTACTGTCCAATCATTGAATTACCTAGATTTTTATTTTTATTGGGCCAGGGATTTATCAAAATGGCTTTTGTAAAATAATTTTCCACATTCTTTGCCACTGTACTTAATCTCAATACATTTTTACTTTAGCAGTTAGTTTCTAACTACTCAAAATATTCTAAGAAATTACTTTTCATAAAATTTTCCCCAATTTACATGCAAAAATTAGACAAATGCTTTGCTGTTTTTGGTCTGAAGAGTAATCTGACATCTTTTGCAATAAAGATAGTTCTGTCAAAAATCTACCACTGAATTTTTCCTGAAAGTTGTAATTAACTAACGGTATTTTAGCCCTGTAAACTCCAATTTTCCATCCTATTTTACTACAGCCTATTAGTCACAACCTATGGCTAGAAATCACAAAAGCCACCTTTACAAAGAACGATTTCTATGATTTGCAGTTTCAAGAGAAGATCAAACACTTGTCAGCTCTTCAAAGAGGAAAGCAAGTCCTTGGTAATTCAAAGAGGATATGACCAGAGCATAATTTCCCTATTGCTCAAACTTATCTTTGAGGAAGTCAACAGGGTCATGTACACACACACACACACACACACACACACACCCCACATGTGTGCACTCCTAAGCCATGACCAATTTGTTACTAATTTTGAGAAATGGGCATATCTTTATATACCAAAAGAAAATGTGCCAAAAGGTTACTACATCTGATATACAAGAAAACAATCACCTTCTAATCTTTGAGACCCATTTTATCGTGGCATTCTGTAATTTCTATTCACTTTCATATTTAAATTCCTCCTTTTTTTGTAGTCATTGCAGAATCCCTAGAGTTAAACTTGTGACTGGGACAGACACCCTCTGTCCTCTGGGAGCCAGAACTATTCTTGGATTTGCAATAAAATGACTTCATTTTTCAAAACATTGGTTATTTCATACAGACCAGAAGCATTATTGGCAGATATGAATATTGTTGATTTAAAAGAGGTGGAGGGACAGAAGAGGAAAGATTAGTTGAAGATTTTAAAAGAAGTAGGAAAAAAAGAGAAGGGAATGAGGACAGATGAGAAAGAAAAGCAGGCTAAAATAAAAGCCAGGCTACACACTACGGAGATGTACTTCTGAAGCCTTTAGATAAATGAGATTAATTTTCCATAGACATGAATATGGGCTATAAATCATGGATCCACTTTTTTTTCCAATTTCTACCAAGTAGAGATTATTTTTTAACCTGTAAACACACTTTTCATTCATGGTCTATATTTAGAATATTTTGCAGTGCTGTCACTTCTTTCCAAATTTTTCCAAGTGCAGCCTGCCTTGGCAAAGATGGTTCTTAGCTCGACAGATGAGAATGAAGACAAAGAAAACACTGACTTTACGTCCGCAGCACTCTAGCCTGTCCGCTGGTATGATTGAATATTGAACCTGCTTTGATGAACAGTGCATCTGCTCTGATGTTTCCTTCCTCCCTTTGTGTCTCTGCCCCAACTTCTCTCTCTCCTCTCTCCATCTTAATGTTCCCACCTGCAGGCATGGAGAGTGAACCCAAGTTCTCTACTTTGAGTTTTCCATTGAGCTATGCCCCTCACCCTTTTTCTAGTATTTTCTTTTGAGACAGAGTCTCAGTCACTGAATTGCCCACTTTGGAATCAGATTTGTGATCTTCCTGCCTCAGCCTCCCTGAGGGGTGTGTGTGCCTCTGTGCCTGGCCCTGGGTGATACTCTCTGCTGTCTCTACTACTTGACAATGTGGCTTCTGTCCTCAGATAACTGTAGGTCATTGGAAACAGTTCTTTTGTCATCCTGATATCATCCTCCTGTATCACAAGTCACTGCAGATCCAATGTTATTTATTTTATGCTGTTTATGAGTTTAAATGAAGGTGGGAATAAGTGCTAAAGTAATATTTATTGCAATCATTCAGAGAGAGGCTGATGATATTAAGCCCTGTGTGGCACTGAGAGCACCAGGTTTTCTGTTGACCTTCAAGGGGGACTGACCATGTGAACAGTTTACAGCATTTACTAAAAACAGCCCACTTTGAAATTATGTGATTATGGAAGTTTTCACTTATTTTGGAGAAGGCTGTGGGATATCTTAAGATTTGAGTGCTACATTCACCAGTGAAGATCCCTGAGGAGACAGATCTCTTAGCAGAAAGTTAATGAATGATACATTTTTGTCAAGACCACATAGCTGGAAGAATCTCAGTTGGAAAGATTCCTCTGCCTCTTTCCACCAGCTGGCACTGACCAACTCACTTGTGCACATGCATACAATTTTTTATGAATGCATTTATTTAGACTAGCTCTGTCTTAGCTACACAGTGCCTCTGAGAGGCCTCAGAGCTCTGTCGTCCTAACTCTCTACCTCAAGAATCCAGAGTGTATAAGTATTCAAAGCCTGGCTTTACTGGACACCAACTTAGCTGACTGGAAGGTTGATAGCTGCAATAATTTGCAGGGGTCTCCTGTTGATCCCTATTGCATCTGTCCAAGTGGTGTCTTCAGTGCAGTATCTTCAGGGAAGTCAGACTTTTGACATGGTGGCTCAGAATTCCCAAGATATGGGTAGAAGCTATACTTATTTTGTGGCCTACTTCACAAGGCACCAGCTTCGTTTCCACTACAGACACACCCCACTCAGGTAAAAAAGGTTGATTCCACCTTTCAGTGGAGCAGTGTCAATAATACATTCTAATCCAAACAAGTGGAGTGATATATTCTTGTTACAACCTCTGTGAATTACATTATTACATCATGAAAAGTAGTTCTCAAGAAGTTTGATATAGAATAGGTAGCATTGATCTGTCCTGGTCCTCAGCTTCTTGCATATTAAATATTAAAATTTGATGTTGCTAGGTAAAAGTACAATTAGCAGGTAGACAACTGCAGATAACCATTTTTATTAGTCAGGGTATTGGCTGATTGATCATGGAGACTGAGTCATTCCATGCTTTGAAGCTCTAGACCCGAGAGCCAGCAAGATGGTTCAAAGGCCCAAGAGCTGAGTGGGAGGTTCCACTCTGAGTGGGAAGGTCTGACATTCAGGAGAACCGAGGGCCTGAGAAGATCAATGTCCCCTGCAAGGAATCAAGAAGACAGCCAACTTGCCTTTCTTCCAACTTCATTTTATTAAGGCACTCAACAGATTGGAGAATGCAAATGTTCCCCGGGAAGGGACACATGCTTTACCCCAATTAAAGTGTTAGTCTTTTTCAGAAACATCTCAGACACTGCTTTCTGGTCATTTGGCAAAGATGAACTAGAGAAATACCTCGCAGACACAGACAGCCATCTGAGCATTCAAGTCAATAGATAAAGTTAGCCATTACCCATGTTGGCAGCTCTGTGGCTGCTTAGCATATGAAACCTTTTCCTATGCTTAAGAATCAACCAGCATTTCCCCTGCTCAGAACCTCACGGGACAAATGGACATTCTTTCTCCAGTTAACTCACGAGTTCCTCACCTAAAGTTGACCGGTACACACATCTGGTGCCAGCGAGGCCACTAGGAGGTGTAGAAGGTGGGGTTCAGAAGTCATCCTGTGCTGCCAACCTTATCGTGTATGAACAGGTGTATTAGTCAGCTTTCTTGTCCATGGGAAACAACACCTGACACCCACAACATAAAGGATGAGGTTTAATTTGACTCACAGTTTAATGCCATGGTGGTAAAAAGAAAAGGAGAACAATGCCAGCAAGGAGGAGGTGAGGATTTTTTTATAGTACCAAGGTCATGCCTCCGTGATCCACCTGAATACACCTAGATGTGTGTTCTGCCAATGCCCAGGATAGATCCAAAGTCAATCAAAGTGACACTCTACCCTAACAGCCACATACAACCCCTTTTTCACTTGTCACCCTAATGCTACTCCTGAAATCTAAATCTCTACATACAGGCAACAGCAAGTTCATGATTCCACCTAGTTTAGTCTTCAGTAAATTTCTTTTCTATTTGCCTTAGCTAGAATCCATTGTAGTGTTTACAGATAAGAACCTTAATGATTAGAATCAATGAAAAGTAAACTTTTAAAAATAAATGTAAGAAATGTCAATATGAATCAGAACACTTTAATATGCTAGGTATGATGCAGGAGATGACATTATAAAATGAATAAAAGTTAGAGGATTTCTGGAAAGAGATTACTCAAGGAATTCCACATCCTCTCTTCACTCAATTCTGACTCTACTCAACTGCCTCTGAAATGATGCAGATGCTTTCATGGATTCAATTTTTATAAATTTATTTTTGAACCTTATTCAAATTTTTATAACATTTCTCCTTAACATTTCTATCAAAGAGGATGCTATCTGTGTATAATTTTAAGCTCTATAAATTGTTAGCTGACAATTAAACTTTGGCCGAATATCTTTCATTTAAAAATAATCCATTTCTATTGCAATTGAGAGCATCTCATGTCTCACTCAGTGATCAATCAGCCATAGGGTTCAAATAACTGATGCTTCTATGAAAAACAGGCAGAAAATGCAGATACCCCGTCTCCTCTCGGTTCCTTCTACTACACTGAGTCAGAATGATGGGGTGCCCTTCGGCCTGCGTGTGACCACGCAACACACACAGATCAGAGAGCCTTTCGACATGCACGGTGTGGTTTGCACTTTTCAAGTCCCACTCGGAGAGCTGAAGGTTCAAGTGAGGTGATGAAAGCCCCTCCTGGATGTGGTTAGCATGGAGGAGTAAATTATGGAACAAGACACGAAAATAAAAAAATGAAGAAGGATGCTTAGCAGGGAGGACATCAAAACCACATTTACAATCACAAGTATGATTCCTCATATTTAATTTAAATGAACACTGAAACAGTGAGTGAATTTGATGAGATTATCCTCTCTGATAATTTGTGCTATAATAAGAATTTATTATGGGAGACTGGATGCTCCTTTTGCTTCAAACAGCTCTACTAGCTGCAAAGTATGCTCCTTTTCTCATGGTGACTGAAATGATAATATAATCTGTCCCTGTCTGAGGCACATGCAACCAGGAAACAGTGGCTCATTAAGCCCGGGGCTCAGGCTGCATGGCTCACACACATGGGGCTGAAGAGCTCAGGGAGGTCTGGCTCCCCCTCCACGGTTCTCTCTGGAAGGTGAAGGGGACTTTGTGTTTGCAGATTCAAAAGCTTGGCTGGGGAAAGAGACAGAGGACAATTGGATCACCTTTTTTAAAGAGGACACATTTCAAATAGGCCCAAATTACCATTTTACAGAAAACCAATTACCTTGTGTCAAAGAGAGTCCCCAAAGAGAAAGAGATGAAGATAGCAAGTATGACAGAGGTACTGAGGAGGTGACCTGTGTCTAGTGATGAGGGCAGATGTTTGTACCCACTGGGTTCACAGTTTTGGGACATGTCTGAAAACAGGCCCATTTCAACAGTAATAGGAACTGCATATTTTGGAAAACCGGTTGAAGATAAAATACATAGGAAGACATAAAATCCTTTTGAAGCATTTTGGGGTTCTTATTCAATTGCTTAATTGCCATAAAGGGTTAGTTGTTTTTCGGAAAGCCTTCTGGAACCTTGAGACTTGGAGCTGTGTCTTCTGCACCCACATATCACTGGCTGGGGCTGCTCTTGGTGTGGACTTAACTCACTCTAGTTTTGAGGGACGCAAGGAAGGGAGTCATCTCTATGGGAGGGGCTACTCTGTTCAATGGCAAACCTGTCCCCAGAGTGCCCCATAGCAGTCTCCTGCAGGATCTGAGAGCAACCTTCCTGTAGTATTGCTTGGCATAGTGTCACAGTCCTGTCATCCCAGAAGTCTGGGAGCCTGGAGCAGGAAGATTGCAAGTGCAAGCTCCAGTTGTACAACTTAGGGACGTAGAGAGATCTTGTCACACAAAACAATAAATATATAAAAGAATTAGTTGAAGATATAGCTCAAACTAAAACTCCTGAGTTCAATCTTTAGTACTGCAAAAAGAAAACTAAATTGTCTGTTTCCAGAAAATAAGTCTGACCCTACAGTCCTCCCATGACCACACAGGTCATTACATAGAGTCATAGCACACACTTTGCACAAACATAAGCAGCAATTAAAGTAAAAAGTCCTAAACTCAAAAGCCTCAGCAGGCCAGACACAATGAAATAACTAAAGAGTTACTGTTAAAAATAGAATTCTCCTTTGAACCCACCTGTTCTTCACTTCCATATCTACCAAACCTTTTGAAATAGTTTATTTACTGTATCCACTGCCACAACTGAGTCTACCACAGACAAGCTTTGTTCTCAGCTCTCCCCAGAAACAGCCTCCGCCAAATTCATTGAGGATCATAAGTTTTTTTCTAACTTGACTTTTTGGTAGTATCCCCATTGCTCTCCTTAAATAACTTCCTGTTTGTTGAGGGTGGTGAAGGCCCTGAGATGTTAGCTGCTTCCAAGCCAATAAGCCACTATGACTGATTGGTAAGTGCTGGGGAAAAAAAAAAAACCCATAAGATTTCTGGGTCAGAGAAAAGAAAACTTATTACTATCAACCCAGCAGTAGTCAGTAAGTCAATATCCTTCACTTCCCAAGAACCACAGGGGTGACAGGGATGGGTCTCAGACACATGCACACATCTGGAGAGTGTATAAATTACTTTCTGATCTCCTAGAGACATATCGATTCCAACCAAGTCCCACCTCCTCACAGCACTCATCAGTAGATGAATCCACTGAGGAGTGTAGCACCCCCATGCTCTGAAAGCTCTTCAAAATCACTCTGCAAAACCCCTCAGACTTTGGAGGGACCCCTAGAGCCAAACTGCAACATGGGATTGTATCACAAAGTCGCAATACAGAACTCGGAAAATCATTGCTTGTATATGAACTTCCTCTTTGGTGCAGGGAGGAGAAGAGAATATACTTCGCCCTTCAATGTCACTTGTTGCAAAGACAATGTGATGCATGGCCCTGCCCAGGGCAGGCATGACCTCATACTGTTGGCAAAACCAGAACCTCAGCAGGATGCTTAGGCTTATGACGCATTTCTCCTGAGTGCCCAGGGCTCCATATTGTCCTGTTTTTTCCAGCTGCTTCTTTTGGTTTCATGTTTCCATGTTAGTTCTTTACTCTGCCTGTGTCAGCATTTTCACAATGTATCTCCTCCCTTCCTTATGTGTTCTTCCTCCTTGTGATGTCATGGTTTAATTAATGTCAGTATTAACGAACACAAACCCCAAGGGGTAAGGAAGATAATACAAACAAGGAGCCATACACTAGGAGTAAAACTAACACCCGATAGAAATACAGACCATTCATTTTTACTGAACAGACACAAAAAATCTACAAACGTGGTACTGAAAGGGACATTATCAAGTCAAATATACAAAGCTAACTCCTCGGAGAAATAAATGCATTTAATGGGTTATTGAATAGTGGTATTAAAACTTTATCTGAAATTAAAAATCTGAAATCATTTCATCTCCTCAAGATGCAGACAGAAGGTTTAATGGTCCCTTGTATAACGTGCTCTGTGAGCTTCCGCCATGACAGTGTGGGCCGGCTGCGATGTCACTTTTGTCGCTTTCCACAGTGGAAAGAGCTTCTCCCAAACACAGGGACTTCTGCCCCTGGAGAGACTCGCCTTCTTTTATTTAAGGTAGCTGTGTGCCTGGAGGATTATATTAATTCTGGTATCTAATATTATTTTTAGATTTTAGGACTTGTGAATCATAACCTCCATGTGGTAGTTCTCCTTTCCAATTAAAATACTAATGAAGTTCAGCAATGTCAATTAGTTTTATTTGTAGGTTAACATCAGAATAACCTGTTTAAAAACCAGCTTCCTGAAGCACTAGGTGAGGAATATAATTTAGTTTCATTCAGGAAACCAATTTTAGCCTGTAGAAGTGGAGCCATTTATTATTCTGTAAATGACATCACCAAACGCATAATTTCAGGATGGATGACTGACTGAAATTTTGCTTAAAATAACATTTCCATCCACTCCAGAATGAGTGGTGAGCAAATACAACATTTTATTTATCTATATATCTATTTATGGGCATAAGACTGCTTTCCAGATTTATCTATCATGAACGCTGCTGCTACAACAATCACAAGTAGTCCCCGGATACTTGTAATATGATGTCTCTAACTCTTCAAGGAAAGACTAGAATGGGAATAGCTGGGTCTAGTGGAGTTTTTAGTCTTAGTCTTTTGAGAAATCTTCATACTTATTTCCATAGGGGTTGTACTAGTTCACATTTCCACTGACAGTGTGGAGGAGCACCTTCTCCCCTCCAGCCAGACTTGTTATTATTTGATTTCTTGACGACAGTTCTAGGAGGCTCAATATTGTTCTAATTCGCATTTTGGTAACAACAGCAATGTATCTACAGCATGGCTATTCATTTCAGCAGCTCATTCTTTATTGTGTCTTTCATTTGGGGGGATTTTAAGGTTTTTGAGTTCTTTATCTGTTTTGAATATTGGTGCTCTGTCTGAGGACTAGCTGGCCAGAAAACTGTCCATCCTGTAGCTTGTTTTTGCTCTGTTAACTGTATACTTCCCTTGATGCCTTATAGCTGAAGGTTTTTCACATTATAGCTGTCTTTCCAGTGCCTCAGCTACCTTGGACTAGTTACAGCACTTACCACACAGGATTGCTATGAAGAGTCAGTGAAGGCAGAATGTTTTGAAGATGTACAGAACAACAAATGTTAGTTACTGTCTCTATACATACTCAGTAATTATATGACATTTGAATTTATCAATGATTTAGATTTATTTAAAGTATCTTCCTCCTATTTATATTAGTATGTTCTTTTTAAAAAAATTTTAACCCTTTTGTTGCAAAGACTCCTTTATAAACCAAAAATATATCAAAAACATATATATATAATATCATATATATATATGACATTTACTATATATGTTGTATGTTTGATGTTTTTGTTACAGGGCCCTTAGGTTCATATACTTAGTTTCCCTTAGGAGCCATTGATCAAATCAAAGGAGTTCATTTATTTTGCTAGAAAGATAAGAGAATTTATGCAAAGTTAGGTCTGAGGATAAGGAAGGGCCCATTTACAGCACCCAGACCTCCCCTCCCTTCCCTGTGTAATGAAGCCAGACTTTGATTTCCTGATGCCAACATCTCTAGATTTTGTCCATTCATCCAGGCTGAGGAGCAGTAGGGCTGAAGTTTATATCCTAGGCTTTAGAAAGTTGAGAGAAACCACTTCTCTTTAAAGAGAAAATCTAACTTTTAAAGTTCCATTTTGCCTTAATAGTTATATTTCTACAAGAAAAAAGCTGGATTACATTTACATTTCTGATGTAAAAATCACTCACTATACAAGTTGTATCTAATATCTTAGACAGCTCATAATTGTCAGCTGATTAGAGAGTAAATGTGCTGTTGCTAGCTGGAAATAGAGTTACAAAAATAAACAGTACCTATTTTGTCTCCTTGTATTCACTTGTAGCTGACAAAGAGCTGTTGCAGAGCCAGTAAACTTCTCAGTCTTGGTTACGAAAGTCACAGAGACACTAGAATGTAGAGGTTGTGCTTAAGTAGAAACAGTATCTTTGTACTTTAGTCATAATTTAGTGTGACATAATTTGGCAAAGTGAATCTATAAGAGACATCATGCAAACTCCTCCATTGAGCTTTGAAGAGTTTTTTTAAGAAAGGAAATTTTTAAAAAAATCAAATACAAACTTTGAGGAAAAAGCTATGCACCCAACCTTAAGAGTGTCATGTTTAGATTATTTTGTTTTTCTCTTGTATGGTTTTCATTCTTTCCTCATGTGCTGGCATCTCACCTGACAAAAGCTGACTACTGTCTGCAAAAACTTATACCTTATTCTTGTCTATTTTAAAATTTTCTTATTTCAGGGCTGGGGATTTAGCTCCAGTGGTTCTGGCATCTGCCTTGCAAGTGCAAGGGCCTGAGTTCAATCCCTGATAATCATATACAACAATATCGGGCATGGTGAATCACATACCACAGTGCTGGGCATGGTGGCTCACTCCTGTAATCCCAGCACTTCGGAGACAGGGGCAAGAGGATTGCTGTGCATTCATGGCTGAGCCCAGGGCCACCTGAACTACAAAGTGAGACCGTGTCTCAAAAAAAAAAGAAAAAAGTCTTACTTCAAGTACTGATTCTGGTGCAAGAGGTTTAAGGCAAAAATTCCTGAACTGGAGGCCCCAGCAGAGCAAGGCTCGGCCACTTGACCCAAAACACTAGGGAAGAAGACAAGCAGTGAAAGGGTAGGAAAGGACTCAGACCAGCCCTTTGAAGAGTTTTTTTTTTTTTTAAACCACATTGGACAGGCAGACAGAGATGATCAAGATCTGTGTTTGAGGGGTGTACAGGAATGTTGGGGTTGATAGAAAAGGGAAATGAAGGTGAATGTTGAACCCTTGCAGAGCTGGGGATTTGTATGTGTGCTGCGAAGGGATCTTAGTCAAGTGCTGGTCTGACTTGGGAGGTTCTGAGGTGGTCACCGTATCACGGGGAGGGGGGAGTCAGCTCCCACAGGGAAGAAGGCTCCTGATTAAGGGCGCAGCTTTGGTTCCTGTCATGGGCTAATCGCTCCCGCTGGGGCTTCCGAGCAACCTCATACCAGGCGGGTGTGTGTGGGTGTCTTTAAAGGTCTGCTTTTCAGAGGTTCAGACACTGCTTGTTCCAGACCTTGCTCTGGGGTCTGGAACTGAGGGCTGTGAAGACTGACGGGAGGGTCCCTGCTCATCCAGAGTCGCTTCAGTCGGGGTCCTGGGTCTTGAAGGAGGAAGCGATTGGCGAGGTAAATGCTGAGCCTGTCAACCCCGTATTATTCACGCTCTGCAGGTGAATAACTCGCCTCTGAACGCAGCTGAGCCGGGATCTGACCCGCAGGTTGTGGGAAGATGAGGGAAGAAGCACAAAAGGAATCGGGAACGCCCCACTTCGCCCTGCTTTTCCTCCTCTCTGTCCATCTGCGAGTTAAGTTTATAGATTCCCGTTAAAAGTTTTTTCGCTATTTAACGCAAGCAACTGAAACAAAAACCCAATAACTCAGGATTATTTGTAAGCATTAAAATCAGTTTAGCCACTGATCTACAATTTTAGCAAGTCAGGAATGATCTAGTACCCTGAGCGCGTAACAAAGAACACCGATGTTCAGAGATTTAATTAAACTCCCATTTCCGCTTTACCAGAAGGGCTGTGAATTCTCTGCACTGAATAACCAGCCAAATAATTTTATTTCGTCTCTTCTGCACAGACAAAACGTGTGCTTAAATACCTAAAACCATTTGGGTTTTGAGTAAATGTAGGCGCATCCTTTTGATTCCGTATAATCTATTCACTTCCTCTGCAGGCCCCAATTTTATGGTTAAAAGGGAAAACTGTGGCATCTGAATTGTCTTCAGATTTCCATTTCTTCCGTTCATTAACTCTGTGACCATGAGAAATTAATGTCCCTGCCCCTCAGTGTCCTCGTCTATATGTAGGTACAGCATCACTATCGAGCTCATCTGGCGGTGGTGAGGAGTAAGTGAGCAAAAGTGCACACAAGCACTGATCACTGACCTCGATTCTCAGCTCACGGCTGCTGTGATTCTCAACACAGTGCTATGAGATAAACCAGCCCAGCTCACTGAGGGAACCAACCCGGTTATTCTGTCTCTCTGTATCAATCACAACACCTAGCAAAGAGCTCTTTGTGCTAAATCGGTCTCTGTGGATGAGATAAAAATTACCATGGACTCCCTATAATAGCATCCAGAAAAAAATTGTTTCACTATTTAAATTTCACATCACCAGAAAGAAGAAGTGGAGAATAAGGCACTAAATAATAAACCCATGCCTCCAAGATCACTTTCACATTTCAGCGTTCATGGGGAAAAGTTTATCTCTCTCTCTCTGTCTCCTTCACCTCTCCCACTGGGACAGCCTTTGCACTCACTGGCTGGAATGTTTCTCTAGCACATGCACTTTCTTTGTTTTTCCTATACTTTAGACTGTGACTGCAACTCAACGTTGCTACTTCTAGAAATCAGGGTAGAAAATGTCTATGGCATATGAAAAATGATTGCGTGGGATGAAGCATGCTACAGCTGTGCTGGATGGCAGTTTTCAGACAGAAAACGGGTGCTCATTTTCTTACAGAACTCTGGACACTGGGAATATACAGATAAGTAGGGAGGTAGAACACGCCATGACATGGGCATGGCATGCCCACACCACACTATGCTGAGGAGGGGCCAAGCACAGACACAGCGGAGATAAAACTTCAAATGCATTTTGCTGAACGTAGGAGTCCAGTCTTACATGGTTAGCGCCATACTATTCTGTTTATAAGAAAAAGAGGGAAAGACATAACTAAAGGAGCAGAAAACAATTAGTGACCACTAGAATTAAAGTTGAGGAGGGAGGTTAGCCTAGAAAGAGGTCCACAAGAGAATTTGGGGGTGTCAGAATTTTGTTTGCTATTGTATAGTAGTGACAAGAATCTATGCATGTGCAGAATCTCATGAAATTGGACTTTTGTAAAAGTGAGCTTTACTATATATAAACTCTTTAAGTATTTTTAATGTAAATGAATAAGCAGACACTTGTATCTGGGACCTTGTAATGAGACTCTTCTATTTACTACTGTGGGGACATTACAAGCCGAGGCAGCAGCTCTTGCGAACACATGTGAAGATGTTTTCAGGATCGCGCTGGGTACAAGAAGCCAGAGCCACAGGACCTGCCAGCAGCACTAAAGGCTTGAGCAGAAGTTTGAAGGAAGCAGATTCGGGGCACATGCAGCATAACTGGTTTTATTCAGCTGGATTTAAAGGTACAGGGCTGACAAGCAGAGAACAGTAAGTGGCGAAGCCTGGCTTGTCAGGGGATAGTAAGGGTTAAATAGCAAGGGTCACACAGAGGAACATAGCATGTCTATAATGAGGTCATGTACTCCTGGGCATGAGGAGTCACTCACACCCTTTGCTAAGGTATCTGTGGACATTAGAGAAAAGTGGGAAAGTTTTAGTCTGAGAGAAACAGGGCTGAGAATGGACTGGAATGGAAAGACTCGAAGCTGAAGATGTCAGAGAAGCTTGTCACTTCTTTTCACAGACAGAGATCCAAACTGGATAGTAGCAGCACAAACAGAATCTATCACATCCCTCTGCAGTAAATGAGAAAAATGGATTAACCTCATAGCTAGCACTGGAGTTTCATTCTGGAGTCATCTTGTCTTTGGTGAATGGTTGAAGTGCCACCATTAAATAAGAATGATTAAATGCAGGGATTTATCTCAATTCCTTCCTAAAATCATCCTTCAAGTAGCATAAAAGATGTAGAAAACAAACAAATGCACATAAATGAACAGTGGATCAGAAAGTTCAACTTTTCAGAAACTAGAAATGAAACAGACTATAACAGAATTTTGAAAGCTTAAGACTAGAAGACGTCATGGGGAAATGCCCAGTACTAGCTAGCACAGCAAGGGAAGCTGGGCAGGAGGCTGAACCCAGGGGCTTGCTGCCGGTCAGTGGAAGGAAGCACTGGTGCCCTCAGCTCGCTCTCTGACCTGACACACGAGGCCGCCTCAGTAAGAGCTGTATGCTCATTGCTGCATGCTCCGCACTGCAGACCAGCTGGCACATGGCAGGTTCTCAGTTAGTAGTTTTTATGTAAATGAATAGGACTAACGTTTCCTCCATAGTGAGAGCAGGCCATATTCCAGACAAAGGTGGAAATCATAGACTAAAAAATGGGTTTAAATGATTGTCCATGTGCTCAAGTTCCACGTTCCTCCGCCTGTCACACAGCAAGAATCAATAATTTTGGAAGCTAGACTTGGCACGTCCATGTTCCAAGGAATAAATTAAAGGACTCACTTTTCTCTAGAGAAACTGAGTGGCTGCAAATATTCATATTCCTTCAGAATTAAAGTATTGGAGCCCAAAGTCTCAGGATGGCTCCCCTTGGATAGCGCTCGTGAAAGTCACGAGTGAGAGGAGTGCTCTCATAAAAGAGGACCAAGAGGGCTTGTGCACACCTTCTTCCTCGTGCGGTCCCAGCCAGAAGATACCACCTGTAAAGCACAGGTCCATCCCACACACAGGATCTGCTGGCATTTGATCTTGTTCCTCTCAGCATCTAGAACTGTGAGCAACACATTGTTGTTAATAAATCGTCCAATGTAAGGTATTTTGTGCCACCGGCCTGAAAAGACTAAGGAACTTACTAGCCACCAAATTTCAATGGTATACATTTCTATACTTCACAGGGATATTCAGGCTGTGTTGGCTGGTATGTGGGGAAAAGCCCTTCTCTAAGTTTGTTGGCCAGATCTGGTATTCCATGTATCTTTCACACCCCTGACCCACCCAGTGGAGTATCCTCAGACATGCCTGCATCAGGACAATGACAAGTATAGGCACAAAGCCCACCACACAAGTGCACATCAAACCACCACTGGGAAGCATGCCCATTAGCTAAAGAAGTTACATATGTGAACTCAAAGTTAAGAGGCAGAAAAGTAGGTTCTTCTCACAGACATGAAAATGGGTGAAGATGACTGAATAAGCTAATCTAGTTCATGTGAAGGACTTTATGTCTCTAAAGCCTAAGTGACAGACACTGCTCTTCATCTCACCTCATGGTGATGCTACAGAGCTTCAGAGAGGTTGTGCCACTTAACACAAACGGGAGGAGCACAGGTGAGGTTGGAACACGGCTCTCACACACCGTTCCATGCTCCCACACGGGGCTCCCGCTCTTCAGCTGGGAAACAGTCTTGTAGGATAAAGAGACAAGAATTTGGAGGCCAAGGACTAGAGGGAGGAGGAGAGGAGCTGGGTTGAGAGGAAATCCATATTGAGCAGAGGATTCTGGTAAATAGTAAACTCCGTCCTCCAACCCAATCTTCTTCTCACGCAAAGGGGTTCAGATAATGCATTGAACAGAAAGACTAGGTGTGATTTTTTTTTCCTGTGTGAAACAAAAAAGAGATTGAGTTGTACAGCAGAGTTGATTTACAGAGAGACCTGTAGAAATCTGAGGAGGCTTCTCCATGTTTGTGGCAGTGAATTAAAGGTAATAGAATGAGACTACAAAGTTGTGATTGTCCATTCCCAGCGCTGTCTCCCGCAGGCCTTTCTCAGAAGGACATCTTCTGTTTCTGCCTGTTAAATTATAAAGCACAGAACTGCATCAAGACAAGGGACTCATCACCAGCCTCCTTTCCCTGCTGGGTATCTCATTTTCTACTTTCTAGCCTAGATCAATCCAATGAAAGCCACGCCCGATACTTTTACATTTCTGCATCTCAGAGTTCAGGCTTTGATTTCACTTTAATTCATTCTTCTGCTTTTTAATTTTAATTCATCCTTGTGCTTTGTTTTCATTTAAAGTGATCGTATCATTATTTCAGATCAGCAAGTACCTAACCTAGTTTGGTCCACTGGTCCATAAGGGAGAGCGGGACACACCCACAAAGCCATCGTCATCCCATCATGGCACGTCAGTCAGTCTTCATGCGGGGACAGAAAGAGCTGCCTAAAAATCAGTCCAAATGAGTACAGTAATGAGCGGGTGGAAATGAATGAAAACATGAATGAAGCCGATGACATATATTAATCTGTATTTTAGTTTTCTTACAGATTAGACCAAATGACTTTTAAAGTTAATCTCTTCTCTAAAACTCTGTCATTCTGCATTGAAATAAAACTCCAGAAATACATTTCCCTATATATACTCATGTTTGCCTTTTATAATTATTCCACTTTTGTTTATTATCTTATATACATACTCATAGTGAAATTTTTTTTAAAAAAAATATTTGGCAAGATTTTGTGAAGCCCTAGAATATTTTTTATGTTCTATTCAGCATTCCTTTCAAGAAAGAAATGTTAGCTGGTGACGGATGTGGAATGATGCTGAAATGTAGTACTGACAGAGGTGTGAACTTGGCTCAGTTGGCCCTGCCCAGGCAGCGCTGTCCTCCCAGACAGCAAGGGACACTTTAGAGGCTTTTTGAGAGACTAAACAGTTCACAGCACTCTTTGATTGCAAGCTGCAATTGGATACTTTATTCAGAAAACTATACTACAACAAAATAATTTTTTTTTCTGTAAGTGGAGAAGCCAGGTTAACTGATATTTTGATGAATAAAGTCTGAAACATTGAAATATGAAATGTAAAACTAAAGCAAAAAATTAATTTCCCTAACTCTGTGGGCTGTCAATGATTTTCAGTGATGGGAGGGGATATAAAGTGTTTGATAGCTTTTGAATTGTGTTTTATTGTAGTCAGAGTTTGCAAGGGAATAGATTTAAGATAGGACACATAATTTGCAGGTTTTTTCTAATATTCACCCAAAAAGTCAAATGCACAAGGATGCAAGTGATCTCTTTCCATGAGCTAGAGACCTGAAGAAGCCAGCCAAGGGCCTGGTTCCCACAACAGTGTCCTGCAGAAGTCCAGCTGGAGGCCTAGAGCCCATTGCAATGTCTTATGCGAGTCGATATTAAAGAGCTGTACCAGGAAGGCCCAAAGGCCAGATTTGGAAGCTAGGAAGCCTGCGTCTGTGGATGAAGGATCTGTGCCAGAAGGCTGAGAGACACACTGGAGATAGGACAGTGCTCAAGGCAAAGACCAGAGCAGCAGCCATTCCCAGCAGTAGTGGCCCGAGCTCCTCTGATAATGAGAATACCTGAGCTTGTATTAGGAAAACCATCCATGACGAGCTTCTCCAGGATAATCAGCAGCATACTGTCTTCTCCTCCCGTTCTCTTGCCATTGTTAACAATCCTCAGGTGAGTCTTCGATGACCAGAGTCACACTGACTCAGTCCAGGTGGGTGTTCCAAATTGATCGTTAGTGTGTCCACCATACCTGTCCATGTTGGACCTTTGACTCTGTGACTGAAGTTTGGAGGCTGAGATGTATCTGCCCTGCCTTATGAATCACTCAAGCTACCTCAGAATATGACTTACAAAAGACCACTTTCCCAAACTCATTGCCTCAAACAAATGAAGCTTGAGGTAATATGCTGAGCAAGGTGGCAGAAGTCAGATCATGTAGTAGATCTCTGGAACTTACCTCATAATCTAGTGTTTGCAACTTTGACCAATGTTTCCTCATTAACCACCCATGGCCCCTTATAATTATCATTCTACTGCCTGCTCCCACGAGGTCACCTGCTTTAGATTTCACATATAAGTGAGAATGTACAGTATTAAGCCTTCTGTTCCTGGCATATTTCATTTAGTACAGTGTCTTCCATGATCAATTTTAATTAGTTAATTCAACTCACTAACTAGTTGATCCTTTAGTTCATTAGAATCATTGCCAAAGGAAACAAGTCTAGTTTCTATACATTTCACAACAGTATATATTCTCCTTTATTTTGTTTTTGCTTTATATTTCCTCTAATTGTTTTTTATCTACTTATTATATGGAAAATATAGATT
>PVIR01022061.1:0-28708 GCA_004026965.1 Petromus typicus
GGCACTGCTGACAGAGAAGGAGTGAGTGACTCAAGGGTAAGACGTCCAGGTCGGCATCTGTCTTGTAATGAAATGACTGGAGCCGTCTAGACTGACAATGATTTAAAAGTAAAGGAACTCACAGTGTCTTTGGGCTCAGTCTGTGGGACATAAATATCTTATTGAGATGACAAATGGAGCAGCACAAACATGCCTTTGGCAAAGAGGTCAAAGGACAGGGAGTCATTCACTGCTAGGGGATGTATCCTGAAGGTACATCCATTTGAATATGAATAACTCAGTCTTATCATTTGTAATGGCAGAAAAATACTCCATTCTATAAAAGAACCACATCTTCTATATTCAATGTCTAGTTGATGGACATTTGGGTTGTTTCCAAGATTTGGCAAACACAAACTGGGCTGCTATAAACATGGGTGCACATGTGTCGCTGTGATATGACTCTTTTAATTCATTTTTTTTTTTTTAGTTTTAGCCAAACTTTTTATTTAGTATTCTGTAGTTATTTAACACACACTTAAATGGTCTTACTGGGGAAAGGGGAAGGGGAAGTTTTACAGATTCCCAAGGAAATGTAAAAAAGGTAAATTATGGCCAGCATTATCCCTATGCTTTTTTGGATTTACTGGGCGAATAGCACTTTCCTTACATAGGTATCTGATCTTAGACTTTTTCATACTGAGGACATGGAGATTTCAGTTGGAAGATACTCTGAAATTCTAAGAGTGTACCCCGACCCCCCTCTAATACCTAGCTTGTCTGTACAGGCAGAATGGTTCACCTCTCAATGGAGATCAGTGTACATCTAGATGGCTAGATGTTTGTGGAAGATCCTAGAATTACTTACTTTATTTATTGGGAAAATTAAGGAAGTGGCCTTTAGGGATATTTTTACTTGGAAAGTTACATCACTAGTACAACAAGTCAAGCCTTACACACTTAAAACATTTGCTTGTTTAGAGCAAGTCATAAAATCAAATAAACTTAAACATGTCTACTTTTCTCCTCACAAGAACATAAAAATCATGAAGGGGAAACAACAGGAAATCTTTAAAAAAGTAACACAATTTTCTTTTAGTAGTCCTTGGGTAGTTATGACAGAATAGTTTCCGTGTTTTATTTATTTCTTTGAACAGGGATTTTGGTCGAAAGTTGTGTTTGTTTCTAGAATCTGCTTCACCCCCGCCCCCACCTCCATCAGATCGGCTTCCTCCACGGCCACCACCTCTTGGAGCTCCGTGGCTGGAACTGCTGTAGGAATCACGTGGAGGAGGGTAGCCCCTTTCCATAGAAGGGGGAGGCCCTCATTCTTGTATGCCAACCCAATCACGACCACTTGAGTAGAGATCACTTCGGCTGCTTGAGTAACTCTCAACTTCCACCATATCCGTCCCGTGAGCAGCTGTAATCATCATAACGACTACTTCCACCATAAGATGACGGGGGCCCTTGTGTAGGTGGAGCACTACGTGAGTTACCATAACTCTCATATGAATCTCTGTAGGAGCCTCCACTCAGGTGGTCTGAATAGTCACGATCCCGACCATATCCATCTCTGTTACTATAGCCTCTTGATGGGTAGTCATCACGTGAACTGGAATGCCCAGAGTCGCGGTAGGTGTAATCTCTTGGTGGTGGGGCATAATCTCTTGTATCATGGGAACTTGGGTAATCTCTGCTTGACTAACTGTCTTTAGTGGAATACCCATCATCTCCTGGTGACAAATAAACATCTCTGCAAGAGAGCAAGGGTTCCCTTTGAGGTGGGCTTCTGTAACCATCTCTTCCACGTGACACAGGAGCTCTTCCTTAAATTCCACTGCTGCTGTGAACTGGTCCTGAAGGGGCCGATCTTTTAGGAGGAGGACCCCCACTTCAGGGTGGTGGTCCTCTTTTCACTGGAAGGGGTCCTCTGGAAGAATTCATGTTAAAATTCATGGAATAGCCACCATCATCCACGTGCCCTCTGTGTGAGGGAGGACCCCTAGTTCCTCCACCTTTTCTTCCTCCTCCTGTAAGACCTCTGGGAGGGCCTCTGCTTCTTGGAGGAGGAGGTGTTCTGCATATCCCACTTTCAAATGATGGTTTGGTGGCATGTTCCACTTTGATGGCTTTTCTATCTAAGGACTTTCGATTCATGTCCCTAGGTGCATCCTTAGCATCCGCTGGGCTTTCAAAGGTAACAAAAGCGAATCCTCTTGATTTATTGGTTTCTAGGTCCTTCATTAAAAGTACTTCTATGATCCATCAATATTTTCCAAATACTGCTTCAAGGGCTTTCTCATTTGTTTCTGTATTAAGCCCTCCAATAAAGAGCTTTCCTGGGCAATCTACTTCAACCATTTTTCTCCTCCTGGTGAATCTGCAGAAAGGTAGCAACAGTCTCAAGCTCCTACAAGCTCGCCAATACTGGATGACCACACAGCCCAGGACAAGTGACAGCTATCAAGTAGGGGCACAGAACCGAGAAGCCACTAGCAGTACTGTGCAATGAGCGAATCTTTTCATTCTTTTGTGTATATATCTAGCAGAGCAATGGATGGGTCAAATGGGACCTCAAATCCTTAGTTGACCAGTTCAGGGGGCTTTTGTGTGTGTAAGAACTCACCAAGTTTAGATACAAGGGTTGAAAATATTTTCATCTAGTGAGAAAAAAGATGCACTAATTACCATGGAAACATTTTAACTTTTTTCTTTTTTTTCTTTTTGAGATGGAGTGATGCTATGTAGTTCAGTCTGGACTTAAGCTTACTGTTGCATTAGCCGAGGCTCCCCTTGAACTCACTCGTCAGCCTCCAGAGTGCTGGAGTTACAGGGCTGAGCCACCACAGGCTGCTCTTCCATCTGCATTTCAATGAAGTTACAGTTGCTAACTCTATTTTGAAAATTCTAGGTTTTCTGTCTTTCTGGAAAACAATTCCACACATCTTTTGTGCTTGAGTTTAATATATTTATGGATTAAACAGCAGCTTTTTACTCAGGCCAGGTGATGGGTACTGATAGTCCCAGCTACCTGGAGATAAAGACAGGAGTGTTTATACACATTTCAGTTACTGGGAGTATTTAATTATTTTAGTCAATTCCAATAAAGAACACTGATATCTTGGAATTTTCTTACATCTTAATGTTCAGATACAAATATTTTAGTGGTAGAAAACCCTCTTGTTTTAGGAATATATTATGTCCTTCCTGTTAATCATGCAGGTCTTGTTTTACTATTCAGGTAGCCCCTACAAGGTTATTGTAGTATATCATTATGACTTGGAAATGCGAGAGAATATTCATGGTTTGCTATTAATTAAAATATATTGGGGAGGAGGACTGCTGTTATTTCTTTGAATGTTGGGGCTTGGAAACTGTTAGATGACAGTGAGTCTACACTTGTATCATGTTAAATCTGCATGTCCTCAACCACGTTGTGAGCCTTTTCAAAGTGGTAGACCAAAAGTGGAATTCATTTCTTTGGAAAATTGCTTGCATCTCTGATTCCTAATGGAATGCTGGTTTTGCCTAAGTTTTACAGAATGCCAACTCTTGATGTGTGTTTATTGGAAGAAGAGTGAATTTCTTCCACATCGTTGCCTTTCAGTAGGATTTTTTCCTGCCCAATAAAGGAATTTCTGGGTACATTTATTAAAAAGCAGCATGCTGTATTTACCAGTTAATATTACTTGGACATGAAGAGTGTTTTTCAATAGCTACTTACAGTAAATTTTTTGAAGTTCAGATTAAAAATGAAAAGTGACAAATAAATTAATATAACTTATACATACAATGACATTCATTTCTTCCTCAGACACAATAGAGGCTGCAGGTTTCATGCTATACAAAGGGGACAGGAACTCTAACAAGCAGGAAATGAAATTCTCCCTGTGAAACTCATTATCATGAATAGACTTTTGCTTTCCTTCTATTCTCAACAGATGTAAGACAAGGAATGTTGAGCATGTAGGTTTGTGAAGAGGCATCAATAACTTTTTAAAATCTCAAATTCTGAATTTTAAATTGTGCATATTCCAGGGAGCTAAAAAAGATTCCTAAATGAGTCTTCTTTACTACCCCAGACATATGGACTTACATTGTTTTTTGCAGTTACATTTCTTTCAGGGTGTGTGTGGAATGAACAGCATATGTGGAGTTTCATGGATTAATTTAAACAGAATGAGGGAAGTGCCCAGACCTTCCTGTTATAGGACCTCATTTATTATAATAGCAACAATAACCACCACTTTCATTGAAAACTCATTTTCTGCTCTTCATGGTCATGAGTTTGTTAGCATCTTTATTAATGCTACTTTAATGCCTTTTTCTTAAGTCTTAAATAGTTGGGGACTGAAGTTGGTGGAGAATCTCTGTATTTAATTAAAATAGTTGTTTTGTGAGACTGAGAACTTGAAGTTAGACTGTTGTCTGGAGGGATTCTTTTTAGATTCATGCAAGGCAAACACCAGCTAGACATTTGTTTCCTTTTTCTTGGAAAAAGGTCTTTACTTTGTTTTCTTAAAATTAATGATATTCTGGCTCGGTAACACCATGCTTCTTTGTAGACACACACCTTTACGAAAAGCGTATCTTACACTTGTGTGTATGAAACATATCAAACATTGTACTATCTAAGAAAGTATTTGGGTCTGAATGCAGCCAGAGCACTCAGATTTTACAGGCTCAAGTCATCAGCAATCTGAACCAGACCTTGTTAAGAGGTGATAAATCATTAACATATTTAAACCTGGTTCGAGTTAACTCAAGTTTTCACTGCAGATCACACAGTTGATTAAATATTGGTGGTCTTGGGCCATCAGCCGAGAGTGTAGAAACTAAAATACATCTCACCAGTGCTGAGCCACCTTCGTGAGGAATTCATGCGATCTTCCTGGAACAATTCCAAGGCACTTCACCGAGAGACGAGAGCTTTTTCTTTTCTGAAGCTGTCAAGCAGAGCCAGCCTCTGTTCTGAAGCCAAATAATGTATGACAGCAGGTTAATTCCCAAGACGATTGGTTTGCTTTGGTATCTAAAGTTAAACCCTTTCATAATCCTCCTGAGATGCTTCTTGGCTCAGAAGCACATGTAAATCCCTGGTTTTGAACATGAGGAGAGAACATGCAATTCTTATTAGTAGAGAAATCTGATTTTATTTATCTGACTAAACAAAGGTTTGAAAGACATGAAGGAATGTGTGGCTTGAAGGTGACACCATTAAAATGCCTCCCAGAACATCCTTCTGTCTCTGTCTGAGCCCAAGGATGGGATCATCCGCTGCCCCACCCCAAGTCTCTGACCACATGGTAGGGTTTACCAAACTGCAGGGCTTTGGCTCTACCTTGGCTTTTAGTATCTAAAGCTAACTGTTGGCAAATGCAAAGACTGATCTTTAAGCCCTGGGCATGGTCATCTTTTGAACTGAACTCTATACTTCTAGGTTAGTTTGGCTACGAAATGGGAGAGGAGAGAGAGCAGGGTAGAATACAGGAATGGGGGAGAGGTAGCAACAGCGACTTGTGGATCTGAGATGTCTGAGATGCAGGAACTTCAGTTGCTTTTGACAATGATCTGAAAGACAAGAATATCCAGTAGAGCTAAAGACTTCCCTCCTGTCACAGCTGTAGTTCCAAGACAGAGGACAGACAGGCTGGAAGATAGAGCAAAGTTCCTATGTGCTTTAGTTTACACAGAGGCACCCATTCTCTAGGATTTGGAAATGCCCAGTCTGACTTCAGTGCCTGAAGTAAACACTTCCTGCTGGTACAGAAGCTGGAAAAAGACTAGATACAATTTGGTCGTCTCCAGTTACAGTGCCTTTCCACCCATGAGTGGTTGGGATGTAAGAACATATCGGGGGCAGACACATCCAACTGTGCTGCCTTTCCCACCCACCCAGGTCATCTCCAGTCTTTTAAAAAATTAGTTTTAAAAATAGAAATCATACCTATTAATGATGTACAACATGTTTTGAAATATGCAAAGAAAGAAGATATGATATACATACATGCACAGTGGAATATATGATTCAGCTTAGCAAAAGAAGAAAGTCCTAGAGCTGATGCCTGCAATTTCCTCAGTTACAGGAGCCCTGACTCAGTGCTTCTCTGCAAAATTAAAATGTAGATGGAATTGTAGCACATTTTTATCCCTCTCTCCTTCCCTTTTATCCTTTCTTCTCGCCTTCCTCTGAACCAAATTTTACTAAACTACTTACTGGGATGAGAGAAATGAGAAACAGACATGAGTATACCTGAAGAAAAGGAAGTAAGAAATACTTTTTAAAAAACCCAAACTCTCTGTACGCATGATGGTGTCAAATTCTTGTGTGATAGGCAGCATGATGGCTCCCAAAGAGCTTAGGCTCTAATCCTTGAAGCTTAAAAACACGTGCTTTACTTTGCATAGGGGACTTTGAAGACGGATGCTTCAGAGGGTCCAATTTAGTCACAAGAGCCCTTACATGCCGAGGACTGTTCTAGGCTGTAGTTAAAAATAGGAGGGAGATACGAGTGTGGGAGAATGGATAGATCTCAGGTAGAGAGCATGGGAAATGCAGGAAGGGGACACCAGCCAAGGCATGTGGATGATTTCTAGGAGCTAAGAATCAAGCAAAGGGGTTATTCTGTGGGTAATGAAGCCCCACAGCTCATCCTTTATGGCTAAAAAGTTCTGTGCTAAATTTCTAACCTGTAGAGCTATAAGACAACAAAATTATATTACTGGAACCACTAGGTTTGTGGTGATATCTTTACAAAAGCAGCAGAAAACTACCATAGCCTTTATGCTTGTGGACACAGCTGTGTCTGTCTTTTCTCTAGAAGCACAGTCTCTGCCCTGAGGATCATGGTATGACTGGCAGCCACTTAGCGCTGTTGTCTGAAACTCTTTCCACTGAGCCAGAATGTTGAAGGGCAAAGTAGAAAGAGGAATAAGCCAAAGGCTGAGAAATGGAGGCTCACATTCAGGCTCTGCCACCTGGCAGCAATGTTACCCAATCCTCCAAACCCTGTGACTTTAGTTTCTTGACAATGAAGTTTGGGAAAGAATAACCCAAATTTCCTTTTGTGTTTACTCTGAGTGGCTCCTCAGAGTGCCAGACTCCTGCTAAGAGTCAAGGTCAACAGGAGACAGACGTGTCCACCAAGAGGGCACATGGTAAGGAAGGTTCCACGGGCTTTGGGTCATAAGTTTAGAACGCAATTTTGTTTGTCTAATAAAGAGTGAATCTTTAAGAGTATTTGTCAAAGGGAAATATTTTATCATAGCTTTTATGATTCTTCAACTGAGAGTGAGATTTAAGGCCTATTTAAGATACAAGAAGATTTAGGTCAAATTAAAAATTTTCAATATAAAACCAAGATTATTTTTATCCCATCAAGAGTTCTGCCCTTTCAGATGCATATTAATTCTTTTCTATACTTTTGACATAATATTTACTTTATCTTGCCTTGATAAATATTTATTTACATTTTTTACTCATTCGATTACTTTCATTAATATTTTTATTCTTGGATTTTTTAAAACCTATCAACAAAACCTACACATTCCTTAAAGTTTTTAATTATTGTTTTGCCATTAATAATGTCTGTCATATATTGGATATTTGGCTACTGAAGTAGAGGAACTATCTGTTTTGATTTTGCAGCAATTCTGCCTGCCAATTATTAAAAGTTTACTTTGGAAATTCTTAGATTCTATAAAATGAGCATCAGGAGACAGAACACCTTAAGGAAAAACCTTATTTTTTTCATCTGAAAATTGTATAAAAATATACCTTAGAATGTTGCTGGGAGTGAGGTTGACAGATAGAGAATATTTAAATCACATAATCAGTATGTCCGAGTTGGGACCCTAAAGTGTCATGTCTTCAAGATCGTCACATGTTGCAGGAATTCCGCCATTTTTAACTCTGGATACTGTTCCCTGTATACATTTTCGCTGTTCCCCTTTCGGCAGATGTTAGCTTATTTCCACATGTTGCCACTATACACATGCTATAATGAACTCTGGAGTGAAAACATGTCTTTTTGAGACTGATTTCAATTCTTCTGGAGAAATACCTCCAAAAGGAGCTGCTGGATGTAAGGTAATTCTTTTTTTAACTTTCTGAGAATTCTCCATACTGTTTGACGTGGGGCTGTATTGTGCATTTTCCACTAAAGTCTTGTAGGGTCCTGATTTCTCTACATTTTGACCAGCATTTGTCTATCTTTGTGGTGATGGGCCATTCTAACAGACAGGAGGTGACATTCATTGGTGGGTGTGCTTTGAGTTTTCCTGATCAGTCATACCGAACATCTTTTCTTACGTCCCCGGTGATCATTTGTAGGTGTTCTTGGATAAATGTCCACTCAAGTCTTCAGGTCACTTCAAAATCTGTTTATCCAGTATCTGATATGGAGTATTTCCTACATATTTTGGAAATTGCCTCATTTTTTGAAACATAGTTTGCTAACATTCGTTCATTCCATGGGCTTCTTCACACCACCTTTGATTTTCTTTACTGTGTAGAAGCATTTAGTTTGATGTAGTTTCACTTGTCTGTTTGTCTATGTGTGTGTGTATTACTAGGAATTGGACCCAGAGTTTCTGCACTGAGCCCCATCACCAACCCTTTATTTATTTATTTATTTATTTATTTATTTATTTTTTTTAGGTTTTTTGAGACAGGGTCTCACTTTGTGGTTCAGGCTGGCCCTGAGCTCAGCCTCCAACTCACATCACAGCAATCCTCCTGCCTCTGCCTCCTGAGTGCTGGGATTACAGGCGTGAGCCACCACGCCCAGCACTGTGGTATGTGGTACTGGTTGCTGCTGGGCGTGAGTCTCCACGCCCAGTATTGTATGTGGTTACCAGGGATCGAACCCAGGTCCTTGTGCTTGCAAGACAGGCGCCGGACCACTGAGCTAAATCCCCGGCCCTCATTTTTTTATTTTGAGACAGGGTCTTTCTAGGTTCTGAAGTCGATAAAGTAGGGCTTAAATTTGCAGTCTTGCTTCAGATCCCCGGAGTGCTGGGATTTCAGGTGCATGTCACTGCACCTGGCCCATTTGTCTATTTTTTAAAATTTTGTTGCCTTTACTGTGGTGTTATATTTATGAAAATAATTCTACAACTAGAATTTGTCCTGTAGACATCAAGAACATTGGCTTGTAGTTTTTTCCTTTTTTTCTTTTCTCTTGTCTATGAGGACAATTCTTATCTCATGATGAATTTGGGGATGTTTCCTTCCCTTTACTGGGTTTGGGGGAGTTTGAGAAGGATTCATGTGAATTTTTCGTTGTTGGTAAAATTTGCCTGGGCAGCCATGTGGTCCTGGGCTTTTCTTTGTAGGAGGCTTCTTTATGACTTAGCTTACTTAGTAGTTATTTATCTATTCAGACTTTCTATTTCTTCCTCTTTCCGTGTTGGTAGATTATTTCTAAAAACTTATTTGTTTCTTCACGGTGATATATTTTGCTTGCATGTAATTATTCCTACTAGTCCCAAGATCTTTTTGTGTTTGACATTAGTTTTAATATCTTTTCTTTTATTTCTAGTTTATTTGAATCTTTTTTTCTTATTCAAGTTAACATTTTCCAATTTTGTTTCCTTTTAAAAACCTACAATTGCATGTTCCTGCTGTTCTATTTTCCAATGCTGCTGTTTTTGCTTTCATCTTCTTCGTGTTCTCCCTTTTGCTAATTTTGAACTTGGTTTCTTGTTCCTAATTCTTTGAAGTATAAAATTAGCTTATTTTTTTAGAACTTTTTTCTTTCAAAATGTATAGTCTTCATCATTATAAACTTTCCTTTTTATATTAGTTTCAGAGACGTCTATGTTTTAGTGTACTCTTTGTTTTCATTTGCCTAAATATATTCTTAAACTTACCATTTGACTTTTCAAAGCAATGTGTATAAGTCATTTAATTTCCACACATTTGTGAATTTTCCAATCTTTCTTCCACTACTGATTTCTGGTTCCAGTCCATTGTGGTCAAAAAAGATATTCGGTTTGATTTTAATCTTACAATTTCAGACTATTTTGGACTTCACATATGATTTGTCCTGGAGAGTTTTTCTTTATGCTTGAGAAGGAAGAACATATATTCTCTTATCTCTGGGTAAAATGTTCCACATATTCTTCAGGTCTATGATGTGATCAAGGCCCTATTTACTTATTGATCTTTTGCCTAAAATTTTATCCTATTTTGAAAATGAAGATATCACAGTATCTTATTATTGTATTTCTGTGTATTTTCCCTTCAGATATATCAGAGTATCTTTGGATATACCTTTACATATGTTGATACTCTGGCATTGGATGCATACATAGTTAGTTGTTTTATCTTCCTAGGGAATTGACCATTGATCATTATATAACTGATCAATATATAATTCCTAGTGAATTGACCTTGATCATTATATAATACCATTTGTTGTCCTTTGTGACCATTTTTCTAGTTAAAGTCTATTTTGTCTAACTTCAGCTACCATTTTCTCTTTTGGTTGCTATTTGTACAGAGTATCATTTTCACCCCTTCACTTTCGGCCTAGGTGTTCTTAAGTCTTCAGTGAGCTTTCTGTAGACAGCATACAGTTAAATTGCTCAGCTTTGTAAATTCATTCAGCCAATCTGTGTTTCAATTAGAGATTTTAATACTTTACTTTTAAAGTAATTAATTATAAGCACTTACTATTGGCATTGTGTGACTTATTTTCTCTTCATCTTGTAGCACTTTTGTCTTTTTTCTCTTGGTATCTTCTTTTGTGTTTTTCTATTTATTGCATAGACATACTTTGATTCTTTTTTTAATGTGGTCAAATTTTACAGGCATTTTATTTATGATTATCATGTGGCTTACAAAAAAATATATATACATATATTTTTTTTTTTTGACACAGTGTCTCACTTTGTGGTTCAGGCTGGCCCTGAGCTCAGCCTCCAACTCACATCACAGCAATCCTCCTGCCTCTGCCTCCTGAGTGCTGGGATTACAGGCGTGAGCCACCACGCCCGGCACTGTGGTATGTGGTACTGATTGCTGCTGGGTGTGAGTCTCCACGCCCAGTATTATATGTAGTTACTGGGGGATCCAATCTGGGCCCTTGCGCTTGCAAGATGTGCTGGGACCCTGAGTTAAATCCCCAGCCCACAAAAATATATTTTAAACTCTAACTTCTAACAACATTAGTTGTATAAAAAAACTATACTTTTATACTGTGATTTTAAATTATTGGTTTCATGATTTATATCCACTTAAATGTACATCCATTATTTTAGTTGTAGTTATTTTGATACTTTTGTGTTTTGCCTTTTGTGCTCATACTTAAGATGACTATTCCTCACTGTGATTATATTACACTATTACGAATTTTTGTGTGTATTTATCTTTAGCAATGAGCTTTTACTTTCTTACACTATCATGTTACTATTAGTATACTTTCAATTTGAAGAACTTTCTGTAGCATCTTTAAAAAAATTTTTCTTTCTTTATTGAGTTTATTGGTACATTTCAGGTATATATTATCATCTCATTCATCATTGAAAATTTGTACCTGTACGTGATGTGTCTCCTATCTCCTCCTTTCAAAGTAAGTCCATTAGTGACAAATCCCTCAGCTTTTGTTTTGGGAATGAGATTCTCTTCTCTCTTCTCTCTCTCTCTCAAATATGTTTTGCTTGTTTTTTTGAGACAGTGTCTCACTATGTAGAGCAGGCTAGCCTCAAACTCATGGCCAGCTACCTGCCTCAGCTTCCTGAGTGCTGAGTCTAGATTACAGGCATGAGTTACCATGTCTGGCTTGAATGGCAACTTTATTGGGTTTAGAACTTTATTCTTGTTTTTATTTATTTTTACACTTTGAATATGTTATCCTACTTTTTAATCTGAGAGGTTTCTACTGAAGCAGCTATAGATGGTATTTTGTCTGCTCCCTGGTAACAGGAGGATTTTCTTTTGTTGCTTTCAAAATACTTTATTTTTGACTTTTAATAATGTGCCTCTTTGTAGATGTTTGAAGATCATCTTATTGGAGTCTTTTGGGATTCCTAGATTTGGATTTCCATTTCCTTCTGTAGATTTGAGAAATTTTAAGTCATTACTATTCATGAATATTCCTACTGATCTCTCTCTTATCATTTTGAATATCAACATTGCATGTAACAGTCTACTAAATTGTAAGTCCCCTATACTTTCTTCATTCTTTTCTTTTTGCTCTCTTGATTAAATGATTTCCAGCAACATATTCGAGTTTCCTTTTTTTCTTCTGCTTGGTCTAGTCTGCTCTTCAAGCTATCATGAATTTTTCAGCTCATTCATTCTATTATTTAACTCTGTGATTTTTGTCTGACACTTAAACATTTTGTTTTTGTTTCTCTTCAAAATTCTCACTTTCTTATGCTTTGTTTATGTGATTTCAGTGAACTTCTCTATAATGGATTTTGTGAAGTCTTTGTCAGGCCAATGAGGTAACTGTTTTACTCGGGTTAGTTTCTGCTGATTCATCTTATTCTTCTGTGTAAATGTGTATGTGTCTCCCCATTTCTTTGAGTCTTTCCAGTAGATCAAACAGCCACCTCTTCCTTTCTTCACTTACTGGCCTTATGGGGGAAGCCCCCCTCCTATCAGTCCTGCAGATTCTGAGCACTTCTGTCCTTTATGCTAAGCCTTCCTACTTTCTTTCTACTGACCACCAAGCATCTAGAATTTCCTGCATTTCATCAGAGACTAGAACAGTTCCCTGGAGACTGCAGAACAGCTGTATCTTTGGATTCACCCTTACACCCCTGAATCTTGGATCTGCATTTTTTGATCTTCACACTCTGCAGAAATCTGGTGGGAAGAATGCAAAGACAAGGTGGAAACTAGAAGATGCCAATACCTTGGCTTTCACTGCCCTAGGGGCTAGATTGTGTGGGGTCTCACAGTACACTGAGGCAGGGAGACAGAAGCCAGTCCTCTGGACAGTGTTCAAAAACACTGGGGCATTCGATGCCTGGTCCACTTGGAATTGGGCTCCTTTTCCTTCAATTTTGTTCTGAGCGAGGTCGAGTTGCTGTGGGCTTGGGTTGCTGTCAGCCCACCCATTATGCTCGGCCTCACTTCCTGCAAGTGGCTGACTTTGCTAAGTCCTGTCACTGGTTGATGGCTGCCCCGAGATGCCAGAGCCTGTGTAGCCCCCTTAAAAGCCTTGACATCTAACAGCAAACTGTCTCTTTCTTTCCCAAGGGGGAGATTGGGAGCTGAGGCTATTCATCTCCTTGCACTGTATGGAGCCACGGAAAGACACACGTGGGTGGTGACCACAGCCCACATTGTTATCCTCTATGCTGCAGGCCAGCCACAATCCTGGCCCATGCCTACTTCCACTGGCTCTTTGTGCTGCCAGCATTCTAGGATAGCTTCAGCCGAGTAACTAAGCTTTGGGAAAGTTGGGGCATTGAACTGCCATGTCTCTCTCTCCCTCCCAGGGCAGCTTCAGCAGTGAGAGTTTCACCTGATTAAATATTGCTGTCCCATGGGTTTCAAGTTTCCTACTGAATTTGGTATGTGGACAGTAGTCCTGCGGTCCTCTTGCCTTCAAGAGCCTCCTCACAGGTTTTTGGCTTCCTTACAAAGACAATATGTCCCAACCAGGGAGATAGGTTTCATGATGAAGACAAATTCAATTTGTGCACCACACTGCAAAATTTTCTCTTCGGAACTGTTATATGCCTAATTTATGAAAAATTTAGCCAACATTACTAAAATCTATGTTTGTTTATAACATTGTTTGAAACACAATGTACCTTAGATTAAGCCAATTTAATAATCATTAAATTGTCTCAATGCCAGTTTTCAATTGTCTGATTATGTAAGTGAGGAAACTTGGCCTCCTGGGACCATCTCAGCTCTTGAAGGCAAAGAGCAGTTCTAGAACTTGGTGTTCATTTGCATTGGAATATATTGCTAGAGGAGCATGTGGAGAGGTCTGGCTTTTGTCAGAACCACTATTTTAGGAGACATGATACGTGGGCAAATAATATTTTAGTTTTAGTTTTGTATGGACTCATTTATGGGACAGTCCCAACAATAATTTTTTAGACATCTACTAGACCAAAAGTTTCCTTCAGATGAGTATTCTCTCTCTGACTCCTGTGAATACTCAGTTTGTGACATTGTTTTAGTAGCAGAGATTTTCCCTCCATGCCAGATTTATTATAAGAGTCGCTGAATAGGGACTGCACAGAGTCCAGGGATGTGGGCACAGGGACATGTTTCAGCACAACACCAGATGCCCGGCTTGGGAATTCTGGGTATATGAAACCATCTCACAATTGTCGATGGTTTGTAAAATTGTTTAGTTATTAACTTTTCCATATGTGAAATACTAAGGGTTTTTAGTCCCTGGAGAATCTAAACCAAATCAATCAATGATGATTTGCACATAGTACATACAGAAAAAAATGTTAGACTGTTTATTTCATTTCCGAGATTTGCTTAGCATGCTAAAAACCTTTGGGATCACAAATTAGCATAAGGATAGAAAAAAAGTAGAAAGAAAAAAGTAGGTACAGCAAAAATATTTCTTATTATGTATGAACAGTTAATATTAAATTGATAGTTCATGAAATTATTATTTCAAGTCAGTTGGAGAGTGGGACTTAGCGTCTACATGATGGAACTTCATAATTTGATGATTCATGTGGAAGAAAAACCAACCTTTATTTTAGACCATGTACATATAATACATTTATATATATATATATATATTTCAGATTTAAATGTATAAATTTAAATATATAATTTAAATATATAAATTTCAGATGGATTATCCACTAAATAATAAAAGTTTACAAGACATCTAGCACCTGTATTATCTGGAGTGCATCAGTTATCTCGGGGCTGAGCAAACTTCCTAAACCCAAGCTGGAACCTGAGAAAAAATAAGACATAGAAATGTTTGACCCCATGAAAATTAAGACTGGTTCTAGAACTGTGTCAGGGTTCTTCATTTCTACTTTTAAATTCAGTGCAGAGTCATCTGATTAACGTGTAGGAGGGCATACCTCATCCGAGAATCCGAGACTCACCCTCCAGCAGAGTAAGACTGGTCTCCAGAGCAAGACACCCAGCAAGGGAAATGCTTCGTCACTTTGGCTCCGTGGAAAGGACAGACAAGTAATTTCCTAGCAATCCTCACATTCTGTGGTTCCGTCTTTGCAAAGCAGTAGTTGTTCAAGAAACAACCGAAAGAGGAAGTCTGAAATGTAGAAAGTCCCATGTATCAAAGCAAAGGCAGGCGAAGAACACAAAGTGAATTTTAATCCCTGTAAAGAGGTATCACAGCTTTTCCAGCCAAGTCAGACCTGCCAAATCCTGAGGGAGCAGACCAGGAGAACAAAGCTCTGCAATTTTGAGCCTCATGCTACTGATTTTCTTGATTTCTGGAAAGGAAGCCTCAAAACAAATAATTCAAGTATTTTTTTTTCTCAGAATGACAATCTTAATAAAGTATTATATTTAATTCTAAAATATGTAAGTACTATTGAAACCTGTTGTAATTACGAGTCACCTTCCATTTTCTTGCCCAATTTTTTCTTCCTTTCGTCTTTCCCAGTGGCAGCCACCCTACCAGTTTGCTGCCTGTTTTTTTATCTGAGTGTTTGTTTGCGTGCATGTTTCTATTTTTATAAAAATGTGTAATTTTTTCCATTTAAAATCCAAACAAGAACCTAATAGAATCTATTTGTGCATGACTTGCGTGTATAGTTGACAAATATGTCTTTGGAGTCCTGCCGTGTTTTACGTACAGTTGTAGCTCCTTCTGTTTAGTAGCTGCCTGTACACTCCCAGGACAAGTGTGAGGGGAAGCAGGTCAGAGACTCCGGAATGGGCCTCCTCTGCATCCAGAAAATCCACTCACATTACAAAACTGCTTGTACACTATTATGTTACATCGGTCTTTCTTTTTCCTTTAAAAAAATTAATACTGAGATGAACTATTTTAAATAATTATAAGTTGATGAGGCATTTCTATATGCAATTTGAGGAGAATTAACATTTTTACATTATTCATTCTATCAAAGAACATAAATTATTATTTACACTTACCCATATACTTTTTTTCATTTTTATTCAAATCTTTATTGGTACATTATGTTTGTTTCAATTTTTGTTTTATTATCAAGTTTTTTCTTTCCCTTCTTTATTTTTCCCTACCCCTTTTCCTTTTCCCTTTGACCATTTTCTTCCTATTTCACAATATCTATCATACATTCTGGACCTCATTTACACCTTTAGTTTCCAATATTAGAGAAATGATATAGTATTTGCACATTTTTGTTTTATTTATTTCACTGATGTGTATGTCCTTAAGGTAGAGGTAGATCGATTTGAGTATAAATGACTCCAATTTTTCATGTTTTATGGCTGAGTAATAGTCCATTTTATAAAAACACCACATCTTCTTTATCCAAGAGTCCTTCTTAGGTCTAAAATTCAATACTTGAGATTTTTGTCCTTTTTCTCTTCTTAATAAGGATAACTAAAAGTGATTTCTATCCTCAATGTCTGCCAACTCTATTTCCTAACTAGATCTTGTGGTTCTAATAACAAAATATCAAAATATGTGCCTCAAGACCCAATAAAAATATTTGAAATTTTATGAAAGAGACGTTGGAAGTCCTTTGGGATGTATAAATTAACATCATGACTAAGCTGACTTTGTGACTTGCAGTTTGCCTGGACAAATTCAATTCCAATTATGTAGGCAGTATCATTTTAGGAAATTGCTGTTCTTTTATAGGTTAAATTATTTACAAATTTCTTTTTTCACGTAGTAGAAATAATAAACAAAAATATTTTCATATTATTGTAACTACTACAACAGTAACAGTAGTAATATCTAAGAAATAGAACTTACTATTTCTAAAGCATCATCCTTAAGGATTTTTTACAGAACTTAACTTTTTAAAAATTTCTGCAATGCTTCTTTGAGATTATTAATTCGATCATCATCATTTTATCAAATAGGAAGCGAAAGCACAAGGAAGGGAAATAACTTACCTAAGACCATTTAGAAAAGAGGCAGTCAGTTCTCTTCACCTGGATCCAGACTCTTCAACGCCGTGCCGTGCTGGCCCTCACATAATCCTGATGAGGAGTTCAAGTCCTGACTAGATCCCAAGTAACCCTGGAAACCAAGTCTGTTCTGTCCTTTTTGAAAGAGGGACACTAATACTTATCCTACTGGGATGTAGATGAAATAAAACAAAGAGCAAGACTTAATGAAGATAAATGTACAGTTTGAGCATGAAGTAGATAATAAAACAAATGCTAGGCCTTTCTCTTACTGACTTGGAATTTAAAAATTTGTAAAGTAAACCTTCTTAACCTATTCAAATGATCAATAAAAGGTGGGCTACTTATTTCTCAGTCTTTTGAAATTACTGTAAAGTAAAAGAGTGACTTACCTGTGCACATAGAAAATGCTGTGAAGTTTCTCTCCTCCTTCGCCTCACATTTCGTGAGAGTAATGTTTTTATGGTAGGATGGGACAGGATTGGAGTTGAGGAAGAAACACACATACTTTGTGGCTGTTTGGGGAATTTTAATTATAAATTCAAGAATACTCTTTTGACTAAGTTGGTTGCGAACATTTTTTGAAAAAATTTTTGTTTCTATGGAATTATGTAATATCAATTGTACATCTTGTAATATGCTAAGCACAAGCATCGGATTATATATAAAGGTGGTAGTGGAACAAACACACAGAGGAGGGATCCTTTTTTTAGATCTTGCTCTATATACACAGGGCAAGAACTCATTGTTTATTTAGATAAAAAGTCCAGACATATTTGATATCTAAATCTCAAGGCTGTGATGCAAAGAAAAGTACGATTTAGTTTAAAACCACATTCCCTCCCTCTGCTGTTTATCCACGAAGCCACCGCTGCGGTGATAGGAACAAACAATAGATTGTTAACACACGTGCCCTTCTCCTTCTACCACTGTCCTTTAGAACGGCTTAGTTCAAACATTCTTAGCATGTACCTGGTCCTGAGTACATGGGAAAAGGCAGCTTTGTGTTCCGCAGTCACAGGCTGTGGTTTTGGCAGGACACGTGTACGGGATCCCAGCCCACGTGAGCCCACGTGAGTAATGGTAATCCAACCTCTTTTCCATTTCCCAAAGACTAAACAGAATGTTCTTTTTTTATCTTACATGAAAACAAATACAGGAACGAACGGGAGAGTGCTCTGGTCAAATTTACTGTAAATGTCTCCAGAAAGAGGCCTCATCACAGTGACTGCAAACTCTGCGTCAGCCTCAGAAGCACATGTCTAACCTGTCAGCTCGTCCTGACCGTCAGGGCTCCTCTTGCTAGGATGGTGGGTGAAGTGGGTCAGCTGGGGTGGAGACTGTCCTCAAGGAGCTGGCAGTTCTCTTCTTGTTTTTTTAATTTGGAAACTTATATTTGTTATGTAAATAACCACAGCAGAAGCCACATGAATGTTTATATCCGTCCCCTTTCAAATCCTACTAAAATAAGGCAACAAACTATACAGAAGCCTGAAGAAACAAAGAGCCAGGAGGAGATACCAGCAAATGAAAGAGTTCAACAAGTTCATGGAAGCTACAAAATAGACTCAACTGATTTAAAAAAAAAAAAAAGAGTTGTGGTGTAGCTGAGTGATAGAGTGATTGCCCAGCACAGGCTAAGCAAGGTCTAGCTTCCATGCTCAGCCCTGAAAATGAAGAAGATGCAGCTGAAAGTGTCCGCAGAAGGAATTCCACAGGAAAATGAGCTCAAATTTCCCTGTAGATCCTAGAAAGAGATCAGAAGATGAGGGTAAGTGTAGTGAAAACAAAGCAGAAGTCAACTGGGAGAGTCAACTGAAAATTTCCATAGACATGAACTCCCAGGTCTCTCTGCTCTCCAGGAATAGTACTGGACACTCTGGACACTAGAGGGACACTCCTGGAATAGTACAGAAACCAAGCAACTCGTTGCTCTGGAAAGACTTGTATCAGAGTGGCTCTCACAGCTAGAGTGAGCTGACAGACTGACCAATAGAATCAAGTCTCTACACTGAATGGCGAGTCATGTTGTCTCCTCTGTCTTCCGGAGAATGCTGGCATGCTTTCCAGCTGCAAATTGACAAGAAATGAGAGGACCCGGTATACGCAGAAGAATCTCAGTAAGAAGCCCGTTTTGCTACAAAGTGACAGCTACCTATTACGAAGACCCTTTCTCCCCTAACCTCAGTTCTCCCTCAGCTTCCCCACTGCATGGATAAGACCCCGTCCTCCTCTCAGCTTCATTCCTACACCCCAGGGTTACCACGATATACTTAGTAAAAGCTTCCTTCAATGAACAGAGACAATAGTACTGAAAAGAACATCAATAGAATGAAGGAGTAGAAGAAAACTTTACAAAAATGTAGTTAATATCCTCAGGGAAATAAAAGAAAAATCACATAAAGATTAGAACAAAGTAGAATAAGATGCTATAAAGAGGAATATTAAGAAGAAAATAAAACTCTCAGATTTAAAACACGTAATATTCCAATGTAAAATTAAATGGAAGTGTTGAAAGGTAACACTGATGAAATGCCTAAGAAATACAGAAAAAAGGTTTCTTGGGCAGAGAAACAGGGGAAAAAATAAAGGAAATTAAATAGTGAGGCTCGGTGCCAGTTCTAAAAGTTCCTTATAAGGCAATATTCACTAAAAAGATAGAATAGAGAGTAGTACACAATAATATAAGAACAAAATCTCTAGATTAAAGGGTCTGTCAGATACACAGAATAAAAAGTACTCACAGCATGATTTACTAGGAAGTAGAGAAAAAAACCTGAAAATATTTAGGTTGCAAAGCATGTCCTATTTTTTTAAATTGATTTTACTTGGTACATTTTATATATACATGATGGGAAAAATGAGAATTAGATGTGTCACGTCCTGGTATAAATCCTCAATGTTGACTGTGATCATAATGCATATTCTATTTTCAATTCATGTTAAAAATGTATAGACTATTCAAAGAAACTGTGAACTCAAAAAACACAGTCATATTTTTTAAATTAAGAGAAAATTAGGGCCAGGGAGTTAGCTCAGTGGTTCCGGCACCTGTCTTACAAACTCAAGGACCTGGGTTCAATCCCAGGTAACCACATACTACACTGGGTGTGGAGACTCATGCCCAGCAGCATTCAGTACCACATACCACAATTCTGGGTGTGGTGGCTCATGCCTGTAATCCTAGCACTCGGGAGGCAGAGGCAGGAGGATTGCTGTGATGTGAGTTTGAGGCAGAGCTCAGGGCCAGACTGAACCACAAAGCGAGACCCTGTCTCAGAAAAAAAAAGAAAATTATTCCTTACATGGACATTAGAGTACTCAACTGTCATCTGCCCTGGGTTATTTGACCCATGGAGGAAACTGAAATTGAAACGGATCAAAAATCTAAGTATTTAAACAGAAACGTTTGACCTGCTGGAAAACAAAAAGCTCTTAAAATTACAGGGTGTGGAAATTGAGGGAATAAAGCCCAGGGGCGCAGTCACGTGGACCTCTATGTTGAAGGGAGAGGTAGGCCTCCAACCCCCAGATTTAACTTGTTTGTGTGTGTCTTTATTTTCCATCTTCATCAGCCCTTGGTCAAGTCTGAGCACAGCGGAATAGGCTGATTCCTACAACAGGCGGAAACAGAGATTTTCTGAAGAGGACCTTGATGGCACAAGAAATAACATTAAGAGTTACCAAATGGGATTGTATCAAATTAAAAAGGTTCTGCACAGCGAAGGGCACAACCAAATAAAGAGAAAACCTACAGAATAGGAAAATTTCTTGCCAGATCCATTGTAGTGAGCTGATACCTAAAATACACTGAGTTAAAAACAAACAAACAAACAAACAAAAAAAAAACCCAGGGTGTGTCTTGCTTCAGGATTACAGGCCCATAATCTGAGCATTTAGGAGGCTGAAGCAGAAGGATTGTCATGAGTTTGGGGCCAGCCAGGACTACACAGTGAGTTCAAGGCCAGTTTGAAATGGATAATGAGCTCCTGTCTCAAAAAACCAAAAAAAAGCAGCAAAAAATTTAAAAAATTGGACTCCCCTAAATGACAATATAGTTATTAGAAGAAAAAAATGCCACTCAATATAAAAAAAATGTTCAACATCTCTGACCATTAGAGAAACGCAAATTAAAACAATGCCGAGATTCTATCTTATTTCTGAAAGAATGATGATCATGAAAAAATAATGACAGATACTGTCAGGGTGGTGGGAAAAGGAGGCCCCTGCATTCTTGGTACAATATAAGGTAATGTGAACACTATGAAAATCAGTAATGAGATTCCTCAAAAAACTAAAATAGAAATTCCATTTGACCCATGCTGTCTTCCTACTAGGAATCTTCCTGAAAGGGTTAAAGACATCATATTACAGTGATAGAGGCATACCAGTATTTATAGCCCTACAATTTATAATGTAATCAATCTATATGCTCATCAACAAATGGGTGGATAAATAAAATGCAGTATTTATACAAGCTGGAATGCTATGCTGCTATAAAGAAGGATAAACACGTCATTTGGGGAAAATGGATGGACTTCGAAAACAATCTTAAGTGAAAATAGATCAGACACACAACTGAAATAATTTTTCACATATGGCAAATCAAAAGTATAAACAAAGTGAAAATGAAAATACAAGATGGATAAAAGGAAACAGATACGTTCTGCCACAAATGGTAAGGGGACCCAGAGAGAGAAAGAGAGAGAGAGAGAGAGAGAGAAGTTGGAGGGGAAGAAGATATAAGAGAGAGGGCCGGGGAGTTAGCTCAGTGGTTCCGGCGTCTGTCTCGCAAGTGCAAGGACCCGGGTTCGATTCCCCGGTAACCACATAACAATACTGGGTGTGGAGACCCACACCCAGCAGCAACCAGTACCACACACCACAGTGCTGGGCGTGGTGGCCCACGCCTGTAATCCCAGCACTCGGGAGGCAGAGGCAGAAGGATTGCTGTGATGTGAGTTTGAGGCTGAGCTCAGGGCCAGCCTGAACCACAAAGCGAGACCCTGTCTCAAAAAAAAAAAAAAAAAAAGAAGATATAAGAGAGAAGTGAGATATGTCATGTTGGGTACCAAATATCCACAGTGAAAATAGTCATTATGTACTGCAAACATGTACTAGTAAATAATTTCAAAAACTACGGGAGGATGTAAGAAATAGAAGTGTGGAACTAGAGGGCAGGAGAAACTAATGGTTTTCAAGGTGGCAACTAGGAAATATCGGAAGGTGATGTGTTCTTGTGAACAATTATTTTCTACTTCTGATAGTGTGACAGACGTAACTATTTTTAGTAAAACCCTTGACATAGCTTGAGGAGGGCAGGAGAAGGTGAAAAAAAGTTGACACTGCTGTTGACGCTGGGGCCTGTGGTTTCTCAGAAGAGAACCCTGATTTCCACAGTTGGAAGTTGCATTCAAAATTGGTGAGTTACGGAAGGGCAGCAGCACCGCTCAGTGTTACGGAGCTGAGCACCATAAAATTTGCTAAAAGCATGAAATTAGTTGCTTCTGGGGAATGGAACTGGGTTCAGGAACAGGCGGGATTATTTTTTAAATAGACTTTTAGTACTGTGAGGAATTTGTTCAGCTGTGTCCCTACATTAAATTTAGAGGTACGCGAAGGCCTGCACACCACGTGTGTGGGGCGCAGTAGGGTGGACAGCCGGCTGTGGCTCAGCTCTAGAGGTCCGGCCTCAGGGTCCGGTCTCCGGCTCTTCCCCAGGGTAGGTCTCCGGGGTGCTCGCTCCCTGGCGCTGCCCTCCCGGTTCCCTCCAGGATACAGACTGCAGGCCTGTGCAGTGACGGCCTTTCTCCCTTCCACGCTTTTGTAAAGACGCGGCCAGGCCGTGAGTGACCCCTGTACCTGGTCGTCTTACAGCAGAGCAAGGCGAGGATTCGCTAAGATCAGATAGTGTGATTTCACTGTCACTGGAGCCTGGGGCGCACACGACTTAGTCAATCCATTGATTTCAAGAGGGCAAGTTCTAGACCTTTGTCAGAGCCTATGAACGATGAATGAATTATACTGGGATCTTTTCACATTATAACTTTATATTCCTTTTATAATATAAACATACTAGTTCATTTCAGATGTGCAAAATGTTAATATTTATCAAAGGGAAGAACTTTATTCTTTTAAGATAAGTCACTAAAGTACGATTGTTACATGGAAAGGTGAGTGCTTTTAAATTTTAATAATGGCCACCCCTCATAAATCCTAAAGTTACAGCAATTGTCATTTCTACCAGCAAAAATCACTTTGCCCACTGATGGGCACCCCCGTCAACTCTACATAATCTTCCTTTTCCTCTTTTCTAAATGTATAGATTATCAGTTTAATTATGGAGATATGATAATGCATCTTAACAAGCAAGAGAAACATTAAATTGAATGTAATTTAAATTTTCAAGCAGAAGGTGGCTCTTGAAATTTAAGGAAATCAGAGAACATTTCAGAGAGAGGGAGAGACAACCCAAACCCTCTCCCAGAGGCAAGGTACAGCGGCCACTTCTCCCGAGCCGGAAGATACATGGACCTGGAGTAGAAAGCTTGGCAGACAAGGGGGGAAACTGTTAAACTTGGGACAGGGGGGTGTGTTACACCCACTATCGCGATAAGGGAGAGAGGTTTATACCGAAATGAAAGGGAGTGGTCAGAGAGTACAGATTTTTTTTCTAGAAAAGTGACAAAAACAGGCAGGATGCTGTTGTAATCAATGTAATGAGGGATGTTTTAAATGCCCCAGGCAAATATGATTCTGCTAAAAGGAAGAATATAGTTAAATGTAATTTCTGTTTATTTTTAAGTCCTTAAGAACTTATTAAAATGGTCCAAAGAAAGAGTGTTGTTAGGAAATGGAAACTCTAAGCACAAATGCAGGAACACACAAGGTTAAATCAGAACAGGAGATTCTGAATTAACAAGAAAGCAACTTTGGATAGCAAAAGGCAACAAACGATTCAGCAAGGACTCTGTGTAAACCTTGCTGTCTGAAAATAGGGGGGACTCAAAACAAAACCCCTTAAGGTAAGTGTATAAAGGAAAACTATATTGTGAAGTAAGCTTGATATATTCCTGAACCATGTATATAATGCTAATATAATTTGTTCATAATTTGGGTTGCTTACATTTTTGTAGCATATGTATTGTGTCCTTGTTTTAGATTGGGAAGAAACTGGAAATGATAATTTTAGAATGTGGAGTGAGATGAATGGGAAAAAATGAGAATCCAGACACAGCATGTCTGGGTACAAATTCTCAGTGTTGAATGTGATCATAATGTGTACCTCGTATGTACCAATAAAAAGATTTTTTTAAAAAGAGCGAAAAATAATACATACTCATTAAATAAGCTAACAGAAGAAAGAAAGGTAGCTGATATGCAAAATTTGTAGAGATGTATATTGCATATGAAATATGTGTAAACCCTTTCCATGCCGATAAAAAGGCCAAACTACTCCCAAGCCAATAAAAAATTGAGCATAGTTAAAGCCAAACAAAAACCAGATTTTATTTTTTGAATACTGGAGTATACCTAATGAGCTTCTGGAATTCCTTCAATTCTTATTCTTCATCTTCTGCAACAATAAAGAAAGAAGCATTCGACCTTCAATTTTTTCAGTCTTGAGTGATGCTGAATTCTCAATTAAAACTTCCCAGAATGAACAATTGGTTTTAATGTTTTTTTGAAGGAATTTCCTTGACTATTTTATGACACTTTTTTTCTAGGAGAGGGCAATGGAATATTTCTTAAGGCTACTTCTGACTTTCCTCCCTCTGGGCTGATTTTTTTTTTTTTTTTTTTTAGGTTTTTTGAGACAGGGTCTCGCTTTGTGGCTCAGGCTGGCCCTGAGCTCAGCCTCAAACTCACATCACAGCAATCCTCCTGCCTCTGCCTCCCAAGTGCTGGGATGACAGGCATGAGCCACCACGCCCGGCACTCCCTCTGGGTTGATTTTGGCTCCCTGCCTTGCCTTGTGTATCACAACACACCTATGTTCTCAGACTCACACCCTTCCCACCACCCACTCTCAGTGTGAAGCACACACTACTGTGTACCTCTGAACTTCTCCTTCTGGTGACTACCCATCAGTCTTGGTAAAATACAGAGGTCTACAGTCTCTGTGTCCTGTTGTGGGCCGTTGTAAGATCCACTCAGAATCCTCTTTCTCACAGCAAGCTCCAAGGGTGCTTTGTGGGAAATCATGGTTCCTTTGCTGGTCTCTGCATCAAAAGATTAAAGATTTAACTTCTAAACCTTTTTCCCTAAATAACCTTGTTTTTAAATATTACTCCTTGGAACTAGAATATTCATTGGATTGTGTAAACTATGGGGATAAACTACAGAAACTACAAAGAGAAAAAAACATAGTAAAAAGGAACCTAATTTCCTTTCATGCAGTACTCTGTCGCAGTGTCCAGAATGCATATTTTTTTTGTGTGTCGTGAGTTTCAGAGAGGAACTGGGGCCATGAAGGGACTAGGTGTCTGAAATAGGCGTGTTATTTTCTGAAGTCATTTCCTGAGTTTTATATCGATGTTTATCAAACTATTCATAGTAAAGGACTAGCAGTTGCCTCCTACTTCTATAGACCAATATCTTTGTAAAATATAATGAAAACTTTTTTCTTTTTTATGGTGCAGGGGATAGAACACAGGACTTCGTACTAAACTACATCCCTTTCTCTATCTTATGTTTTATTTTGAGACATTGTCTTGCAAGTCACTTAGTTGCCCATATTGGACTTGAACTTGTGACCCTCCTGGCTCAGTCTGCTAGAGTTCTGGGATGACAAGCTTGAGCTACCACAACTAGCTTGATCTTATGGCAGTGAAGAGCTCTGGGGCTGGTACCAGACAATGATGGGCCATGCTTTGAAAAGGACAGTCACTGACATATTTCCTATGTATATTTCTAACTTTACAGAGAAAAGATTTTCCTTTGCTGTGCTGTGCAGTAGAACATTAGCACAAACATGAAAAGAACAGGAGAAAGTTATCGGGAAATGTGTGCGCTTCTCAGAGACCCAAGAAGGACTGAGCAGAGGGCTGGAGAAACTGCCTCCATCAAGCCCTGAAGGCTGAGCAGAGAGCTGCGCTCTCGCACCAGAAATGCTGCAATTTGTGCTTTGGAATGAGATTTCTTATTCTTGTATGGAGATTAGAACTGACTACCTAAGTACATTCTGTACTTCTCAGGAGAAAAATCTGATACAGGCCAGCATGGGGTAGAAGGAGAAATCACAGGAAACCTAGGAGAAACAGCTGCTCTGTGTGGTGCAGGTTAGACAGACGAGCTTTGAGTGTGACTCTGCTGTGCCTGAACAGATCGGTGACCAGAAAAGGGACTTGTCTGACTCGATTTCTCTGTGTGGAAAGAAGGAGTGATAATGCCAGGATCTTACCACACAGCACTGTTGCCAGGGGAATTAAAAGTATCATGCTTATCACATGTTAGGTATTATTATAAATAACATTAAATGATCTTATATGTCAGGAATATGACTACGTACTTTAAGTATAGGGCATGTGTGCATTTAAGGGCATTTATCTATATTATATATGACAGACTTTTCCAAAATCTTTCTTTTCTTTTTTTTTTTTTTTGAGACAAGGTCTCACTATGTAGCCCAGGCTGGCCTTAAACTCACCATAATCACCCTACCTCAGCCTTACAAGTGCTGGCATGACAGGTGTGTGCCAACTACATCTGGCATTTTCCAGACTCTTGCACAGAAAATTAGCTATGCTCCATCCCCCAAGGAATCCATGGCCTACTCAATTTAGGAAACTACATGTTTTTTTTTTTAAATTGAAATCTTTATTGGTACATCACATATACATGTCATAATTGCACTCAGCAATGAGAATTTGTACCAGTATATGACACAACTCAATTCTCATTTTTTCCCATAGAAACTGCATGTTTTGTGACTCCCAAGACTCACCACATATCAGAGTCTCTGGGAGATTGTGTAAAAAGAGTTCTGTGCATTTTTATTTTATATTTCTTCTTAAATCTATTAGATTATACAATCTCTTTTCAGAAAAATACAATAGCCAATATAAGCTAAGGTTCACTGACATGGTTGTTATGCGATAGATCCTAACAGATCGATGGCTCTTTTTTGCTCAGTTGTTTGAGACAGTGTCTCACTTTGTAGTTCAGGCTAGTCCTGAATTCAGTCTTAAACTCAGCAATCTTCCTACCTCTGTTTCCCAAGTGCTAGGATTACAAGCATGAGCCACCAGTCCCGGCATTGTGGTATGTGGGTACCAGGTATTGAACCCCAGACCTGGGGCTTGCAAGGCAGTCGCTGGAACCACTGAGCTAATCCCTGGTCCTCCAGTGACTCTTTGATATTCACAGGGGCTGTGTGGAATAAGACCTGCGGTGCCCTCAGCATAGAGGGAGGTGACTGTCTTCTACAAGACCACCATTTAGTGTCTGATGACCACCCACTCAACTGTCTTAGTAATGCCAGAGTTCGTGCATCTCTCCTGGTCCTGGTATCTACCTTCGAGATTAGGAAACCTGGACTTCAGGTAACCTTTTGTTCAGCCTGGTGTCCTTGGGCTGTCCACATCCACATACAGCAGCTGTTCAGAGCACCATGTCTTTGTTTACAGTGTGAGGCTCATTGTTTTTCTTCCCACAGTCTTTCACCTTACCAAGAATCCTGGTAATTCCTTTTCCACGTCATCATCTTCTTCATAGTTGCATTTGTGGTGGCCTCACCTTCTCTGTGTTCCTAGATGCTTAGCATAGGTTTCATAGAAATCACATTTCATTTTTGGAAAGAAGACCTACTGGACCCTGTATCCACCATCGGTGTGAATTTTGTCCGCTTTCTTAGTGTGTCAATCTTGTTTTCTTAACAATCATGTACATATTTGAAAATGAGAACTACTTCACACTGGAAACTTCAAGAATATCCAAAATATATATTGATTTCATTTTTTCTTTACTTTCCACTTAGCGCTGTTTCATGTTTACGTGACGTCTCACATTGCTAGCAGGAGTTTCAGAGAACTACAGGCTGACACACACCATAGAAACTGGAAATTGGCTTTGTCTTTTCATGTAAACAAATGATTCATAATTTTATTTTTTACAGATAACATGCTCATAGCTGTAAACTGTAGTAACTGGTAAAACATATGGTCTTTGAATCCACAATGAATGTTACCAAATGTACTCCCAGGAAGCAGAATACGCTTGTTATATTTCACTAGTTACGATGACCTATGTTCCAGGCGAAGTGAGGAACATCTATTGAGAAAAGAAAACTTACAAAGTTGAAGTGGGAGGCCTGACAAGTTCTTGAAGGGTGATTTCTTCCTGCCCCTAACCTCACCTAAAAGCATGTCACTCATCACACAGAAATTAGGGTTGGTACAAACTCTCAATGTTCAATGCAATTATGATGTGTATTCATAATGTACCAATAAAGATTTGAATTTAAAAAAAAAGAAATTAGGCACAGTGACATATGTGCACCCATGTTTATAGCAGCCCAGTTTGTGATTGCTACATCTTGGAAACAACCCAAGTGTCCATCAACTGGAGACTGGATAAAAAAGCTGTGGTTCTTCTACAGAATGGAGTACTACCCTGCCATAAAAAATGATAAGTTTGAATCATTTCTACTTAAATGGACATACCTTGAGGATATCCTCA
>PVIR01022062.1:0-28561 GCA_004026965.1 Petromus typicus
CTTTGGTGCCTCAGTTTCCCTCATTAAAAAGGAGGGAGTCCTTACCATGTGCTTGCCACCCTGAGCTCAGGGTGCGGTGCAAAGGGAGGAGATCTCAGAGTTCCCAAATGGCTGCAGAGCAAGGCAGCTTCCATCCCAGAAAGCCGGGCATGGAATCCAGGGGGACCACGCCGCCTCTGAAGGGCTGGCATTTGCCTGGGATAATCAGAATAGCTTCCGCCAACACTTTGTACAGTTAACAGAGAGAGCAAATGTCACGCCGTGATGGTTTCACTCTGCCTGACTTTCTGGAAGCAGACGTGGGTCCACATGTGACTGCTTGGGCTTTTCCTCGCGGTCCCTCCCTCATTCTCGCGACACGTGGCCTCCCTGTCTTTATGAAGGATGGTTATGCAAGACTAAATTAGAGAACTGCTTGAAAGAAAAGTCTGCATGACTCCCGCCTCAAATGATAGCAGTGGAGGGGATGAGCGAGGAAGGGGGAAGAGCCGGTGAGGACGAGTGAACTCCGTGAGTGGGTGGGAGCCGTTAGGAAATGAAGGTGAATAAAAGCCGCAAGCAGAATCCCGAGGCTGCCTCGTGACGGCCCCAGCAGGTGAATGGCTGGTGTTTCAAGCAAGGCCTGCAGAGTGGCTTGATAGCCTGGGAGTAAAAATAGCTGCCTTCAATTTTATAAAGACTCACTTTATCTCAGGAGCTGTGGCAGCCTGGGCAGGCACTTATTCATTCATTCTGGTCCGTGGCCTGTGACAGGAGAGCGAGGGCCTCCTCTGAGGTCAGTCAGGCCACAGCTCTGCCTGCTGCGTGGGCAGATGGGAGAGCTTGGCCTGGAGCCTGCCCTTCTTTATTTGGGGGTGACTGGGAAAAACCAGGGGACCTGAAGAGTTGGGATTTGCTACCTCTAGAGGGCAGAACATACTCTGTCCGCAGAGAGCTGAATTGAAATCACTACCTGCCCTCACCTCTCCTACAAGGAAGCTCTCCTGGGAGAGGCAACAAAGGAGCTTCTTGTCACCCCCCCGAGGGTCCCTGGAATGAACTGACGGGAGGTCGATCAGGAGAAAGGCATCCAGTTTATTAACGTGCGTGAGGGGAAATTGCAGGCGCCTGATTGCCGCAAATCCCGTGACTCCAACGCTTACACTGCCCTTGTAGGAGAGAGAGACGAGAAGATGCAGGCAGGCGCAAAGAGCAGTGAGCGATGTTAAAAGAGGAACGAACGGATCAATGGAAAACCATAAATGATGATCTCTGGAAGAACAAACGGGCCCAGGAGATAGCTTGTGACAGCTTGTGTCTGTTAAGGTGTGGTGACATTCCTTAGTCTCCCTTCCTGCCGTCTGAGTTCTGTTGGTGCAACCTCAGAGAAGGTCTGGGCTTTAGGTGGCTAAGGTAATTTCAGAGTAAAACTTATGCTGGTCTCCCAGGTTTTTTTTTTTTTTTAACTTAAAACAATCAGCATACCAGGGTGCCGTGCTTGGTGAAATTCCTTGGATCCCCCTTCCCTCAGCAGGGGGAGGAAAAGCTGGGAAAAGGTACACAGAAAAGGCGTCTCCACAGGTCCTCCATCATCTATAACAGATGCAGGGACACCTGGCTTGCAAGCCCGGTGTGCTTCCCGGGAATGTTTAATTCTGTTTCTCTCCATTCTCCACGCACCTTCTGAGCCTGTCCCGCTCCTCTGTGCAGCTTTAGGAAATGCAAAACAAGGTTGTCCTAAACAAGTCAGGGAGGAAGGGCAGCCCCGCCACAGCCCACAGCCCAGGCTGCCCAGAGCCCGGCACAGTAGCAGCCATGGCTCAGGGAAGTGTTGCCAGTAATGGCCCTCGCGCTCCATCCAGCAGGCGGAGAGTGGCCGGATAGCTCCCTTTAATTTTATAATTGCCCCTCAAAGGATATCCAAACTGATGCTTGACTAGTTAGGGTATATTTAGAAATAAATTCAGTATTGTACCTTCCAGCCTGTGCTGACTGTATTCTCAAAACATTTTACAAGCATTAGTTGTGCTGTGAAGCTCCCTGCTAGTAAATCACTAACGCTGCCGACCTTACAGGCGGGTTGGGTCACCGACGGCTTCCTTTGTGCTCAGTCCCTGCCAGGGCTGGGCTCCTGTTCCCACCCAGGAAGACCAGGAAGTATGGAGAGCACATGTTGCATGGGAACTTTCTCTTCCACATTGATTTTTTCCCCCTTAATTCAAGGGAAGAAAGAGTTGTGGGATCCCCAGAGCCCAAGGTGAGCAGGCTCCAACAGCACAGTTAGCCCTGGTTAAATGCCGCTGTGGGAATCTAAAACTCTCAGACATGGCTGTCATCACTTGGTTGTTCCTTCCTCAAACGCTTATCATCTCAACCCTGGTCATTTCCACCTCTTCTAAAAATTCTAATGGTTCCTAAAGCTTAGTTAACCAAAGCATTGTCATTGTCACTTCCTGTTGACAAGTATATTAACATGGTTTTGGTCCCAGGTAGGGTATCAGGTGGCAACTGATGCATACAAGCTCCTGCTTCTCTCTTGTGAGCGTTACAGTGACCATCAGCAACTGCCACTTCGATGGTGTGGGTCTCACTCATCTCCTACACCTCAAGTTAGGTAGACAAGGTAGTCAGAGCTTTGCTAACCTTGGGGTCAGCACCTTCTAATAGGGCGAGAGTCCTGATTGTCCAGCTGCTGAGTTAAGAAGTGTTGCAATAGGCACAGCACATGAGCTGACAAGTCCACTCCAGCACCGCCCGAGCTCTCCAGGAGAGAGTTCTCAGAAGTGGGTTGTCCTGCTCAGCACCTCACCTCCAGACCTCTGGGCTCAACCACAGCAGCGCCACCTCTGCTTTCCCTGGGTTTTCCCCAGCTGCTGCCAGCGGAGTCAGGCAGAGGATCCTGCCTAACCTCGTCCCAGCCCTGGCAGCACCAAATGCTTGTGGAGGCCCAGGACCTGCAGGAAGATATCTGCAGACCCCAGCCATGGAGCCCCTGTATCTGAACTGGGAGCAGTGACCCATGAGAAACGTAGTGGTGCCAGCTTTTGCCTGGTGCCTAAAGCAAGCTCCAGGCCTGAGCCACAGAGCTTTGCAGGGTGAGCTGAGATTGGTGCTCAGCCTTGGCCTGTAGCAGAACAAATGGAGAGGCGAAGTTTCTGCCAAAGGAAAGAGCAGGAGTAGCATGAGTACGATGGTGACACGGAACCACCGTGGCTTCAGGTCTTGAGCTGGTCTTTTCGAGCCAAGCAAGTTACATAACCTCTCTGGGCCTTGTTGGGTCACTCCCTAGATTCCACCTTGGGGTGTATTACAGTGGCCCTGCATGAGGGTGCTCTGTAGGGATCATAAAACTGTTACTGCAGGTGCGTAGCACTGTTGGAGGAAGCTGGCCTTTGCCCGCAGCCGGGTAGTTCCCTGCCTGCCTGGGCATCCCGCCTGCGCCCAGAACAGAGCCCTTTTCTCAGGGCACGCCCTTCACCATACCTGTCAAACTTGCCTCTCCTCAGCCCGGCCCAGGCCTCACCCGATGCAGAGCCAAGCAGGGAGGGAGCTGCACGGGAGTCAGGAGCACTGACTGTCCACTTCATTTGGCACCTGGCCACCTCCTCGGTGCAGACTCAGCCTCCAAGCCCCCACAGTGTCTCCTGCGCACCTGTGTCAGGGGAGCTGCTCCAGCGCTGTCTGCCAGTGTGCCAAGCTGGGAACCACTGCTGCCCCCCCCCCCGCGCACCCCCCCAAAGGGACTGGGACAGGGCCTTAGGGGGAGCCGGAGGGGCCTCTGGACTCCCCAGCACGGCGCAGTCAGAGATCGCCTTGACTTGGAAGAAAGGCAGTCTCAGGGCCTGCTGTGTTTGAGCCAGACCTAGTGTTCTAGCCTTGTGAAGGTTCAGGAACGGGACCAGCTTTGACCGCAAGCTCTCCGTGGTCCCAGAGGGATGGTTGTTGTTACAACACACCTTCTTGCTTAGTTCTCACCCCCTCAGCTGTTACAGCCACTGACAAGCAACCTGCCAGTCATTTACCAGGTTCTTCTGGGTGCGGTGAGGGCTCGATGTGGAGAATAAAACACGGCTCTTGGCTGGGAAGAGCGTAGAGACAAGGCACGTGACGCCAGCGCACTACTTACCAGCTGTGCACTCCCAGGCGGGCAGGCGGCTCCTCGGCCTCTCTGAGCTCATCTCCTCTCGAGCCGACAACACACAGGGCCATGTCAGGGCTCACTGAGCTCACCCAGCCTGGCTCTAGCTGGGGCTCCAGAGTAGCGGGTTCTGCGACAAGGAAGGTCCCGATTGCATTGTGAGCAGAGGGGAGAGGAGCTGGAGAGCACGGAGGGCTCAGGCCGGGCCGGGAGCGCGCTCTCGCTCTTGAAGTGTGCACTTGGGCCGGGTGGGGTCGGGCTGCCGAGACGCCGCCGGCTCCCCACATGAAACTGACGTGGGGGGAGACTGCGTTCGTCCGCTATTGGGAGGCCGCTCCTGCCCTCCTCCGGCCCTTTGTCTCTTATTCCCAGGGTTGGATCAGCTCGCCGAGTCCTCGAGGCTGCGGAGCGCCGGGCGATAGCGCCACCGCCTGGCGACCCTGGGCCATTGCCGCGCAGGCCGAGAGTAGGGCCTCACTGTAATCTGTCCTCGGCGCAAACTGCAGAAATGCCCCCGACTCCGGGTAGCTCCGAGGAGCAGGGACCGGCCGGTGTCATGGTCCTCGGAGTGCGCCCTTATTTCTGGTAATTTAATTTTCTCTCCCGAAAGCGTTGTTAATTACATCCTTCTCTGCGAGCTCCTGTGGCTCTGTATTAATTACCTGCGCAGACAGGGACGGTCTACCAACAAAACCAAACTCGTGGCATTTCCTCCCCCCTGCCTTCCCACTCATGTCATCCGTGCTGCTCTCCCAGTCACGGTCCTGGCGTCTCTCACGGTCGGCAGGGGCTGTGGGAGCTGCGCCTGGCGCCCTGTGTCACATCAGGACACAGAATTAGAACCCAGCTCACCAGAAGTTTGGCTTTGCCAGGGTCACACTTTCCTAAGCCTCCAGGGATCAAACAAAGTAGGAAAGCGTCTGGGGGCTCCAGTGTGGGCAGTGGCATCTGTGACGCTTGCTCACCCAACTGAATAGCGTCCTAATGACCCAGAACCACGTGGCACACAAGGATCACAGCATGTCGATCAGTTCAGGATGCCCCTGCCCAGTCTGGCCCACCAGGAACCTGGTCCTGCCCCTCTGTGCTGTCTTTCAAGGCTGCACATAGCACAGAAGTCACCAGGTGGGGCCTCCCTCCCTGCCCACAAGGCCTCTTTTCCCCAGAATGCTCAGGCCTGAGGCACCCAGGTCTCCAGCCCTCAGAAATCACCCACTAGCTGCTGCTAGGCGGACGAGGGCTGCCTCTTTCAAGGTGCTTAGTATCAAGCCCTTTCTGCTCACCCTGCCAGTTCCGGGTCATGGCCCAGCTCTGCCCGTGGTGCTCTGAGAGGGAAAGACTGGAGTGGGGGCCGCTCTGCCAGCATCCAGCCCACAAGAGGCTGCACTTTCAGGCCGCACAAGTGAGCTTATGCAGATGTGCCCCTCCAAGTTTAGCATCTCTAGGGTGTTGGGTGTGGAGAGTCCCCGAATGCCTGGCCTCCAGCAGTACCAGAAAGAGCCACGCATCGTCCCTGAGCCCTAGAGAAACTCAGGGGCCGCAGGTTGGAACATTTTCACCTCGGCACACTCCTCCTCCCAGGGCAACTTGTCCCCAGTCCACGAGGCATGCAGCACAGCTTCCTTCACCCGGAGCAACTGCACACTGCACCTGCCGGCGGGGGTGTGCAGAGACCGAGCCTGATTTCTTCCTCCGTGCCCACCAGGGCTTGGGGCCGAGTGGGTGCTCAGTGCACATGCTGAATGAATGAATCAATGAATGAAAACATGACTCCCTGTGACTTTTCAGTAGGGTCATTATTGGATGTGTACAACACACCGCAGGACAATGATAGTCTGTGTCTGGGTTGGAAGGACAGACTCTGGGGCAGGCAGCCTGAGTCTGAAGCCCGGTGCTTTCATTTACTACTTGAGAGGCTTTGGGTGAGTTGCAGAAGCTCTTCGTGCTTGTTGCTTTAGTTGGAAAATAAGGGCTCTGGTAGAGTGCGCGTTACCACGTTGCTATGAGGAGCAAGTCAGGACAAGTAACATACGCGTCTGACAGGAGCTGGCAGGCAGTGAGCGCGGAGTAAACCTTAGTCATTATAACCAGGAGCACAGTTGCAGCTACTGAGCAAACAAAGGATCCTGCCACCTCCATTCCTGCCCCTAAAAGGTGCAGTACAGTTGGGGTCAAAAGCTTCAGGAGGAAGGCTCAGGGTGGCAGTGAGCTGGTGGGGTGGGGGCCTGGGAAGGAGCTGAATCCACTGCAGAAAGAGCCTCTGGACAAAGGGGATGGGAGGAGTCTGGGGAGGCCTCAGCTGAAGAGCAGGCAGGCAGGGCCACTAGGTGTGGTGAGGGTATTTATTGGGGAGCAAGTCTCCACTGCGTGGAGAGGGCACTGGACACACCCTGCACACCAGGGTTCTGGCCCTTCCAGCTCTCTGTCTTGGGAAGGCCTCCTCCCAGCACTGCTTGCTGAGGCTATGCAGCAGGCAAGAGGCTGGCAGTGCCCACAGGGCCTCTGTCAGTGCACGGAGAGACCAGGTCTCTGGTGGTGCTGGCTGAGCTCTCTAGAAGGTTTGGGCTGATTTCCTCAGAAATAGTCTCCAACCTAGAGGGCCCTGTGGGTCATTTAGAAATGAATTCACATTCGACTCATCCAAGTGGGACACCATGAGCTGGGATGAGCAAAGGTTCAAGAAGTAATCAGAGGGCCAGAAAGGGGTACATGACTTTAATCTTTGCTACTCAGGAGACTGAGGGAGGAGGATCACCAAGTTCAAGGCAAGGCTGGACAATGTAGCAAGACCCTGTCTCAAAAAAAAAAAGAAAAAAAAAGCTTTTGTGGCAGAATACTTGCTTAGCAAGCATGAAACTCCAGGTTCAATCCTGAATGCTGGAAAAAAGAAAGTGACCTGAGGGAGGAGGAAAGGCCCCTGGGAACACGGTCTGAGCATGTGGTCTCCAGCCCTGGCTGCAGGAAGCTTCCCCACACCCGTCACTCCTAGTGCATTCCCGCAGCTCCCACAAGTCACAGCATCACTGCCTCTGCACACCCCTCCTTCCTCCGCGTCCCCCACAGCCCTGCCTGCATGCCTGGCTGCTTCTGTTCGCCCTGCCTGATCCAGATGTCGCCCCCTCTGGGAAGTCTCTCAGCCCACCCATGGCCAGGAGAGCTTCTTCCAGGCTTCTGTCACACCTTGCCCTTTCCCCGGGGAGCTCCCCGAGGTCAGGTACTGGGTCTCATTCATCTTTGCTTCCTTGGCTCTGGCATCATCTGAGAAATTGTCCTCAGGGGTGTCCTCTCTGACCACCTCTCCTCTCAGCATCCTGTGCGCGTGCCCAGGGGCAGGGGAGGGGCCGCTGGGGCAAGGGACTCCCAGAAGCAGTGAGACCACTTGGAGCCACAGAGGACAAAGCAGAGAGGGACAGTGACAAGGAAAGGAGAGTGGCACCAGGACCTAAGGACTGAGAAGGGACATGGGTTCTAGGCTCCTGAAGGTCACCCTCTTCCCAAAGCCATTTGGGCTTCTAAAGCCTGCAGTAGGCAGATCCTACTTTGCCTAACTCAGCAGTAGGACTGGGCTGAAGCTGAGGACCCAATTTCTAGGTGGGAATACTGAGGCACTGGAGCGCAACTGTGTGACCCAGTGCTTGGACACTGGCTTCTACTGCCCAGGCCGACAGTTCCGCCACGCTTCGGGGGTCAGACGGCCGTGCGGCTGAGTGTGGCTGCAGACGTTCCTGTGAGCTGCCTCCACAGGGTGGCAGAGTGATCACTGAGGAATGACACACTGTTAGCCGAGGGGCTGGTGGACAGATGCAAATGCTTTGGGTCCCCCTGAACCTCAGCTTTGTGGTCTCTTCCCCCCAGTGCTCCTGACAGCCTGTTCTTTGAGGTCACCCTCAAGGCCTGTCTCCAGGGTAAGAACTTCCAGGGACACAGTTATCTTTTTTTTTTTTTTTCCCTCTATGCTGTGTAAAGTACTATGCTGGGTCCATAGCGAGTAACTGCAGTGGAGCAAATGAATCCACCATCTGTGCATTCAGTCAGTCAGTGATGATCGAGGGCCCCTTACGTGCCTGATCCCTGCTGGGATTAAGAATATAATGGGATTGAAAGGTGGCTGTGGTGCCTGCTGTGATTGGCTGAAGCTCATCCAGCTCACTGCACATCTGGGGCTTCCTGGTGGCTGCGCCTTGGTGTATGTTCAAGGGGTGTGGACTGACCCACCGCTGGCCTTTTTGGAGGTTCCTCAATAGCTCAAGCAGAACCAGCACAATCCGGCCAAATCCAGCCAGGGCTGCACATCCTGCATCCTTGCCCACTCGGGGCAGCTCCTTGCAGGACTCCAGGCATTACTGGCTGAGCTCAGGGGCAGCCAGCCCTGCAGAGGAAGGAGCACACGGACTCTCTCCTCCATTCTCCCCCTCCCAACATGGGGAGGACCGTGGGGGGAGGGGAGGGAAGCTCAAAACTCTTCCTCACCGGCCCACAGACCCAGCACCCCAGACCAGGACAATCACCACATACTTACCACCTCCCAGCCTGGCCCCAACAGTCACAGTGACACTAGTGGAGGGCCGCAGCAGTGCCCTGGATTTCGCTGCTGGGTTGTAGAAGGCCCCTTGGGAGGAGCAGGAGCAGCAGGGATACGTTACTCAGGAAACCTGGGCTTCAGTTATTTACCAACTTGGACAGAAGTATTTTAAAATACTCATTTAACATCTCTGAAGAGTCAGCCCGCCAGCTCTCATGCCAACTATGGTGTCCGCACGATTGTGTCAAATCCAATTGAAATCACATTTTATTGTTCTTCAATGATACCTACAGAGCATGTGCACGAATGGTGCTGAAGTCTCACACCTGGCAACCTCCTCCCCAGTCACCCCAAAGACCAGCAGCTCTCCTACCCCAGGATGCTGGACTCCATGGCGCAGTCTCTGGACATGGCAGACAGGGCCTGAGCTATGCAGGCTGCAAGAGGCTCCCCTGGGCCACTCAGTGCTTGAGTGCAGCAGACTTGGGAGTAAGTAAGGGGACCCCAAGGACTCTTCCGCTGAGAAGGCCTGGGCTCCCCACTGGCCCTCAGTGCCACATCCTCCCCTCCAAGTGGGGACCCACCGAGAAGGCAGGGTGACCATCTGTCCAAGAGGAGGACTCAGAACAGCAAGGGGCTGTACTATTAGTGCCTAAAACTTGGCGCATAGTTGGCGCTTGATAACTATCTGCAGGACAAACAACGAGTGACCTCGAGGCGAACAAGGGAGGAAGAAGTGTGTGCAGTGAAGCATTACAGTGTCACTGGTCCTCGGGGGAATGAGGCAGGACCCAGGCGAAGTCCACCCAGCTCTGCCCAAGAACTCACAGTGCTGTGCAAGTGGAGTCACTGTGTGGCCACAGACTGACCGTGCAGGGCGGGGGTGAGAAGGAATGTCAGGTTGGCCTTGGACCCAGTCGGGCAGGCGCTTGTGTTGGCCCCATTCCCTCATACACCCAAGGGCCTGCTTCTCCGGGTCCCAGCACACATGGCAATGCATCTGTCCACAGCCAGTCGAATAAGAGGGACACCTGGCCAGTGTGCTCCTGTGTTCTGGTCATTCCCATCCCCCACCTTCACCCCCCACCTCTGCCCTTGGAGCTGACCACGATGTGGCTTTTCCAACATCTCCTCCCATCTGACCCAGCATGGTGCTGTGTCCTTGTCCGCAATCCCAGCCCTCCTAAGTCCTCTTAACATCTGGTAGTCCTCTCCTCCATGCTGGGTGATTTTCACATCTTTCCTGTGGCCACTGTATTGTCCAGGAAAACACATAGCTCATAGTGGTCTCTGCAGATCTGGCCCCCAGGCCAGCACTCACAAAGAGGACACCGGAATCTCAGAGTGGGAGGGAATCTCTACGCACGCCTGGCAGATGAGCGTCTAGACCCTGTGCAGACCCTCCAGTGGGGGTGTGCTCACTGCCTTCCCAGCATGTTCAAGCATGGAGCAGCGTTAGCTGCTGGGATGCGCTTTATCAAGGGCGTACATGAGACCACACTCGTCTCTTCTCACTGCCACCCCTCCCCCACGCTCTTCTATACCATCACACGGCCTTACAGTCATGTGCTTCCTTCATTTGTAAGTAGTATCTTGGCCTCTCTTTGCTTTCTTGTTGTTTCTTTCCAACATCCGACAAAATCCCAGAGGCTCGAAGCCAAAGGGAAAAGCTAGAAGAGTGCCCAGCCGGGTCCTAGGCTGGACTGGAGTGGCCAGTTAAACCCAGATAGACACGGAACTGCATCTGGAAAATGCCAGGCCATTAGTTGCCATCACCAGAGGCAACCTTGACCCCAGGGTGTGAGGAGTAAGCTTCTGTGCTCTTTCCCCCCTCTGTGCCCCCAATCTCACAGAGGGGACCAGACACATAGCTGCCACTTCCCGACTTCCCTGGCGTTTGGCAGATTGGACTTGGCTGCCTCTCACACGTGGAGATTTAAGTGTTTGCCAGCCTCCAGGTCCTGAGGAGTTTATCAGCAGCAGGATCCACTGTCACCCCATGTGAGGGATAGGATTTCTGCACACAGCAGGGACTATGAGAGATGTGGTAGGAGGTGGATGGGCCAGGAGAAGGGAAGAAGGCTTCCCAAGGAGAAGAAACAAGGGCAGAAGCCACCTAGCTGGCTGCGGAGGAGACTAGCAATTCCTGGGTGGCTATTTTTCCTCCCTGTCATGATTCCCCAGCCTACAGTTCTTCCACGCTGGGTGGAGGCCTGGGGTGGGTGCACAGACTCTACTAGCCCGAAGTTGTAGTGGTTCATGGGTGGCGACAAGGGTGTTAAGGTCTTATGTTCAGGAGGAATTGAGACTCACACGGAGAAACGATGGAGCGCCTGGCTGCTACTTGTCCTGCGGCTTTGAGCTCTCACTGCCGACATTGAACATGGGGACCAGCAGGCCCAGCAGCCACCTCTTCCCGAAGACCTCCTGTAAGTTCTTGCGCCAGGGCTGGGCCCTCACGGCCACCCCCTTTCGAAGCTGGTGGCGTGTCTGCCCCCGGAGGATCAGCAGCAGCTGGTGGCAGCAGAAGCCGGCGCAGGCCAGACCGACGGCAAACCACAGGTAGAGCATGAGGATGACGAACATTTCAGAACCAAGGACAGCTCCTGAGGGGGAGGGGAGGCACCGCTTTATACCCAGGCCACGTACAGAAACGCGATCTCCCGCCTGGCGCTTTCTGCTGGGAGGGAGGAGATTAATGAGACTGAAGCTACATTTTGTAGCAATCTCAGCGCCGCAGCGGAGGGAGAAGGATGAACTAGTTGTCCTAAGTTTTCCTTAGTGCTGATGGCTCCTGAGAGGAGAGGGGAGGACTGGGGAGCTGCGGAGGAACGGAGACGCTGGGTCCCAGCAAGGGGGGAGACCCCGCAGCTTCTCTAGCTCCAGTCTAGACACCGCTGCTTTTCTACACAGGCAGAAAGGCCTCTCTTGGTCTCTATCCTGGGAGCCAGAGAAGGGAGTTTCTCTGGAGGTGACTGGAGGGCATTAGAGGGGCTGGGGCAGCTGTCAGACTGCAGCACCTTTTCCCCGCGGGGCTGGGAGCGTTGTCTGGGAGGACTCTGGAAACTGACAGCATGGTGGAGAGCAGGAACTAGTCATGGAGAAGGACCAGTCACGAGTTCAGTCAGCCTTAAGGGCAGGCAGTGCAGCATGCGGACTTGGACAAAACTTCTGTCATTAATGTTAGCAAGAGGACGGTGGGACACCAGAATGTTGCCAGGTCTGTCCTGTTGATGAGAGCTTGCAAAGGCCAGAAGGGGCCCTGACATTATCGGAGGCAGCCTTCAGCAGTGGGGCAGCACTTTCTCTTAAACTTATCTAAAGTGAACACTTTCCACTATTGATTTTGTAGGAGATCCCACACACTTTCTCAGAGTTTGGGGGTGGTCAGGCCTGGCTGTGTGGGCTTACAAGTTGCTTCTGAGTTGCAGTTTGCACATCTGCAAAATGGGTGCAGTGACAATTCCATAAGAGTGCAGGATACAAGGAAATGATGAAAGGAGTAGCGAGCTTTTTGGCTTGCACCTGGTATAGCCCCCCTGTTGAAGATCATTTACAGGGAGACTACATCCAAAAAGAGTTCACATTTGGCTCCTAAGACCATCTAGCTTTCTTTTCTTTCCCAGAGCTTGGAATCCTGGCAATGTAGATGTACAGCAGCCAAGGGAGCGAGCCCAGAACAGAACTCCAAAGCCCTCCTTAGCTCTTTGCTTCCTGTAGGGCAACCCCATTACCACCTTCTCCAAGGAGGAGTTGGGGAGTTGTGGCAGGGATTCCACCTCCCACCTATTGTACCCCTGAAAATCTCCACCATCTTCCTCCCTTCCCTGCCCAGCCCCCCACCCCAGGTCTCCTCAGACTCCAATTTCCAGGCCTTTGAATATTATGCTTCTAACACTCATGGAGTCTGCTGATGAGTAGATGGGAGGATGGAAGGGATTCTGTTTGCTATTAGCAGCCTCCTCTTCCCTCACCCCTTGGAGCTATGACAGCAGGGCTTTAAAGCTTTGAGAGTTGAAGACAAACAAGTCCAGCCGCCCAGATGACAGAAAGCTGGCTCTGACTGCACCGATGGAGGCAGCTGTGGGACAGGCTCATGGGCTGTGGCATCCCCTGACCCACTTCTTCCTCATCAGCACAGATTAGTTTGGGCAGCCGTGGACAGGAAGCAGGATCCTGGGGCCATGTGCCCTTCGGGCTCGAGGAATGCTGATGGGCAAAGGCGGGCTGGGGCCTGGGATCTGCAAACATCAGAGCTGTCAAGCTCAGGCCTGCCTTGCAACTCAGCCTGGGGCCAGCTGGGCGAAGGGAGCGCTCCCCAGGGCTTTATTCTGGCACTAAATCAAGGCATGAGGGAGAGACCTTGTGGCCTTTTCCTGGCCCTGTGAAGCAGCTACAAAAGGCTATTCTGGGGACTTGTGGTTCATCTCAAAGTGTTTGAAGTTACTTAGTCTGGCAGCTACAGCTCCTGTTAACTATTTAATAATAGTTCTGCTTCTTTTCCTTTTAACCCATAGAATTTTCTTATCTGGCCCGAAAGACCATCTGATCACCCTCTCTCCTGCCTCCCACAACTGTCTATGTCACTGTTGACAGATCATCACCCAACATCTTCTTTAACAGAGCCAAGGACAAGAAGCTTCCCCCTCCCCGTGGAGTTCACTGATGACAAAAGTGTCAGAGAGACACGGCAGTGCGGGGGAGGGACTAGGAGCTTTGGAGGCAACAGACCCAAGTCTAGAGCTGTGTGGCTTTGGTGCATTGTAGCCTGCTTGAACGTTTGGTTCCTGGACCTTAAAAATGATAGTATGTACTTCATGGACTGGTCATGAGGAGTGGATGGAATGAGACATACTGGCAGGTGATATGTAAAAGTTGCCCAATGAACATCTGTTCCCTTCCCATCCTATTGGACTTTCCAGTGGCATATGCCAACTGGTGTATTCATCCAAATGTCAGGGCACATATCAGATGGTGTCATCTGGATTTTCCAGATAATAAGTTCAGTGGATGACACAAACGGACCTGATCCACAAAGCCAAAAGAAAAGACCACTTCTGAAACCTATCCCGTGTGCCTCTACCGTCTCTGGCATTAGCTGAGGGTTGGGTATTAGTAGCCACCCTTGAGTTAAAGATCCCGGATTTAGCTCAGTGGTTCTGGCATGTGCCTTGCAAGCACAAGGGCCTGGGTTCGATCCCACTAACCACATACAATACTGGGCATGGAGATTCATGTCCACCAGTAATCAGTAGACATACCCCACTGCCGGGCATGGTGGCTCACACCTGTAATCCCAGCACTCAGGAGGCAGAAGCAGGAGGATTGCTGTGAGTTTGAGGCTGAGCTTAGGGCCAACCTGAACTACAAAGTGAGACCCTGTCTCAAAAAAAAAAAAAAAAAAAGATCCCGCTCAGCTTTAGCTCTCAGGGGCCTGTTCACAGCCATCTTGTGTTCAGTGGCCATCTCAGGATCAGCACTGGGGCTGGGGACAGGGCAAATGCTACTAAGTAACTGGGGTCTCCTCATTCCCACCTGCTCTCCGCCCTCCTAAGCAGAAAAGGAGGTGCTCTCAGCATTCTGGACTGTCAGTTGGGGAGGAGGAGTTGGAAAGGAGGAGTTGACAATGAAGAACATGGAGGGAGGGGATATAACATCAGCACAGGTGGGAGATGCGATGGGAGTGCTGGAGTTAGAAACTTGGCCTCTTTTTGCTAGTGAGCAGGGGAGCAGATGAAGGGCCTCATCTTTCCATTATCACAGGGTGGGCCCTCACTGGCTCTGTTCTGCCATCAGAGAAAAGCAAGAGTCTCTTTCTTTCTGTCCTGTCTCCCAAACCTAGCACATATGGATAGGCCTCAAGCCCAGACTTATCTCAGATCAAACCATTTCAAGATCCTCTCTCTGGAACTGCCCATTTTTATGGCTGGCAAAACTACTTGGAAAAGGATGTGTGATCAGGTTGTCTGGCTCTCACCCCTCCACCTGCCCATGCTCACACTCCGCCCCCAGCCCGCCCACCTACCCTCCCCTAGCCTGGGTATTTTGGTCCTGGCAGCCCCATATGCCAGCATGGAGATCCAGAAGGCTCAAGAGTTCTGAGTTCTGGGCCCAGCGCAGCACCAGCCCTCCAGACACTCCTTGTGGCTGGGGCCTCCCTGTTCCTGAAGCCAAATGGCACCACAGTTCCATGCCTGCGAAGACTGGGCTGCAGCCACATGGAAAAATGAAGGGATGGCTTCTCCCAGAGTGGACAAAAGTTCTATGAATGTCCAGCTCAGGCCACTGCAGGTGCGTCCAGACAGACATCTTGGGACCTCGGTGAAAGCAGTTGTCCCTGGTCCTGCTGAGGGACAGAACTAGGCTGTGATCTCCGGACCCGGGGACGTCTACTGCAACTCAGTAGACATGAGGCACTGTGGAGGCCAGTTAGCTCCTCAGGTGAGAGATGGAGTACCAGTGCCACACACACACACACACACACACACACACACACGTGTGCACACTACCAATTGTGCCACCAAATGGATCAGAATCACAGGCCAAGGTGGGAAAGGAGTGGAAGGAAACAAAGCCAAATAAATGGAAAGAACTGGCATCAGGCCCCGAGCCCCAGACTCAGGCACCAGAGTGCATTCCTGTCCTGAGTGGAATCCTGACCCACTTTCCTGGTCCCTGCAGGACTCAGGGCATTTCGGAGGGTCATCTCCGAGTGCAGATGCCAGGTCTGCATTACGAATATATAGTCATTAAACATGGATGTGTCTCCAACCAGCACACCCCTCCTCTGTCACCCACAGGCTGAAAAACAGCACGATGGGGAAACTGGCAGAGGCAGGATGATGGGGTTACCCCTGCCACGCTTGGCTCGGAGTCAGTCTTACTGCAGTTGGTGGCAAGACCTCTGGAGGGCAAAGTCCTTGGGGAGTGTTCAAGGTCCAGGCAGAGGACAGTTCCAAAGTTGGGTGCTAGGGGGTGGTGCCTGGCACACAAAAGACAGTGCGTGGCCTTCGTGATTCTAAGGGCACATAATATGAAAGGTGAGGGAAGGGGGCACTGTCAGGTAAAATACAGCGTGTCCAATTAATTTCAACCTCAGCTGTGTCACAATATGTTCTCTTAGAATGTCTCAGGCAACATCGGGATATAACTACTAAAACACTGTTTATGTGAATCTATCTGGGCATTCTGGGTTCTTATTTTCTAAATCTGGCAAGTCTTGGGAGTTACATCAGGAGGTCTTATGTGCTGAACCTGCCCGCCAGAACCCACTCACCGGAGAAGAACTGGCTGATGGAGGTGGGCAGGAGCGTGAGGAAGGCCAGGGGGTGGGCGAAAGAGATGGAGAGGACAGCGGAGATGTAGGCCACGCCGGCCACCATGGAGTAGAGGCAGGCGAGGGAGGTGTAGAGGCAGAAGAGGACGAAGTTGCGCATGTTTCTGCTGCCGATGCAGTTGCCCGTGAAGAAACAGTGGTGGTCGTGCCTCAGCGTGACGCGGGCGCACACGCGGCAGAAGTGAGTGCTGGGCGGGGGGCACGGGGCCTTCCTGGGTGCCAACCCCTGGCAGGCGCCCAGGTCGTCAGGGGAGTTCTGGATGACCAGGACATAATTGCCCAGGGCGTTGGCAGAGAGAAACAGGAAGAGCGCCCCGTGCAGCAGGGCTGGTGACAAGAGAGGGGTGGCCGCGGCGTCCTCGCGCATGCTAGGGAGGAACAGGAAGAGCTGCAGCACGAAGGTCACCAGGGAGATACACAGGAAGTAGGCGGGGGCCACCACGTTGAGCAGCCTCAGGGCCAGCATCCTCGATTACATTCCTAAGGCGAGAGGGAGACGTACATTACCGCACCCGCCAGGGGGCGCCCTCGGGCCCTTCTCCCTCCGGGAGGCCGATCCCAAAGGCAGCAGGCAAATCTTTACCCCTAAAGGCTGCCCCTCAGGTCATGCCTGCCCATTTCCCTAGTCTGAGAGGGCAGAGACCCCGAGGCCGCAGCGGACTCTTGAGGCTAGGCCTTACCTCGGGGAGGCCAATCGCTAGGCTTTGGAGCTGCCTGGCTCCCCGGAGTTTGCGGAGAGAGGGACTTACTTCACTACTGGTCTGCAAGGCTTGGGCTGGGTTGGGCTAAAAGATAGGGATGCGCTTCTCATGGCAGTGAAAGCGAGCCCTGGTTTGGAATTTCTGCCTCAGATCTCTCTGAGGAGGAGAAAGCCAAGGACTTGGGGTCGGGGCACAGCCATGTGACCTATTGAAGACTTGCCTAGGGCCTTCCTCCGCCCCTAATGCCCATCTCGGGCCATCTCGGAAACCTCGCGCATTCTGGGCTCTTTGGAGTGTGTGGGCTCAGGCCTTTCGGTATTTGCGTGTTTCTTTGTGTGCGAGTGTCTGCGTGTGATCTATGCGCGCCTGAGTGTCTGTGCCCAAGCATGTCTGTATGTACACACTTGCCACCTGCCTTTTTATTTTAAAAGATCAATTAAAACAATCAATACATTCCTAGGCGCTCAGGCACCAGGATTGGGGGCACGGGGGGCTGGCGGGCCACCGCGTCCTGCTCAGCCTGTCTCTCCGACGCAGGCTGCCCTGGCTGTGTCTCCGCCAAAGGCATTTTCCCGTGAGGCAAGGAAATTAAAATCCCCTTCGCGCCTGCCTCTCGCCTTCCCGGCGGGAGAAATCCAAACAATCCCCATGGCGCCCAAACCCTTTCAGTCCTGGTGAGCTGCTGCTGGGTGACGGCGGGGACCTCTGCCTGCGTTTCTGGGATCCACCTCCCACCTGGAGCAGCTGCCCCGACCCCGACCCCGACCCCGACCCCAATCCCAGCCCAACTTCGGGAGCCGGGGGGCAATGGCGTTCTGAGCTCCGGAGCGAACTTTCCGGGGGCCGAGGAAGGGGACAGGTGGTGACGTGAGAAAAGTTTGGGAAGCCAGCCCCGTCCGGGAGGGGTCTGTCCGGGACGTCCCGTCCGGACCGGGACTGTCACCTTGGAACCGCTCTGCAGGCAGCGGGCTGGCCCGGCCCGGTCCGGCCCGGCCCGGCCGCAGCACCGGCCGCTCTCCGCGCCGGGTGCAGCGCAGGCGCGGGGCTCGGGCCCCGGCTGGGAGCGCGGGCGGCTGCAGCGGGCGCCCACCCGGAGAGCCCGGGGCCCGCTCCGGCAAAGCAAGTGTCTTCCCCGCGCTGGTCGCCAGGGGGGCGCGGGAGCAGCCTCCAGATGCGCCGCGGCTCGGGGAGGCAGGGGGACGGGGCCGCGGAGCGAGGGGCGCTCGGAGGCGGAGGCGGCGGCAGCCGGGCCTGCCGGGAGGGGGCGCGGACCCGCCCCGGCCGGGGTGGCGCGAGGGGCCGGGAGCGGTCGGGGCCGCGCTCGCCCGCCGCGGAGGGCTCTCGGTGCAGCGGCCGGGAAGGCAGCGCGCGGCCGCCGGCGCCTCGGCCACCGCCTCCGACGCCCGGGAAGCCGCTCCCGCCGCCGCCGGCCGCAGCGCCGTGGGGAAGCGAACTCACCGATCTCGGCTCGCCGAGAAGAGGAGCCCGGGACGCCGGCTCTCGCCCTCCCCACGGCTGCAAAGTTGTGGGCTCGGCCCGGCTTGGCTCGCTGCCGCCTCACGCTTCGCCTCGGGGACTGGGCAGGTAGCGGGGTGTGGGGAGGAGGGAGCGGGCAGCTGCCGTCCTCCCACTCGGGCGCCGGCGAGTGGGGCCCTGGAGGCGCGGGGAAGGCAGCTGCCCCCCTGCCCCGCCAGCCCTCCCTCCGCTCCTGGGGGCGGTGCTCTGGCCACCGACTCTGCGCGGTGGACTTGCCCCCCACCCCGCCCCGCCTTCTCGGCCCCCCTTGCGCGAGTTGGGGCGCCCTGCCTGACTTCAGCCGCAGGTTTCCACTGGGCGGTCGCGATCCAGCCGCGATCCAGTCATCAGCCTGTCCTCTCCCTCCTTCCTGGCTGTGACCATAACCTTCCCTGCTGCCGGCTTGGACCAGAGGAAACTGGGGTTTGGTGGCTCAGTTTACCGGAGAACAGCTGTGCAGACCCGTGTCCCCTCCTCAGATGGGCTGTGTGCCGGGCTGAGAGACGGACAGCCTGCCCGCCGGGCTTGGGTGTGCAGCACCCTGTACTCCTGGATTCCAGGGTCCTTCCTGGTAGAATGGAGACACGGGGACTAAAAGGCAACAGACATAAAGCTCTTAACAGAGCCTGCCAGGGGGAAGCACGAATTGGTCTCAGAACGGAGTTAATTGTACTGACGCTACCGGTCAGGCCTTCCTGTGGACCCGGCATAGGGCAAAGCTTCCGGGCCAGATTGCTTCCTAAACCCATTAGCATCTGAGAAGCGGGTCCAGCCTCATTGGAGGGATTCGGAAAGTAAGTCACCTGTTCAAGGTCATACAGCAGGCGAGTGACAGGGCCGGGTCTGAACCTCGTGTCCACTAATGCTTTTGCTCTCAGCCTCTCGCTGGATGCAGCAGCTTTGGTCTGGGAAAAGGGCGAGGAGGAGTTGGGGTACATCCAAACACAGAGCCCTAACCTGGAGCTTGGAGCCCCAGCGCATTTCCCTGTTGCTCCCTCCGCCCCCTCCTGGACCCCCAACATCCTCAGGTAGGTACTGTTAGAAGGTGGTGACTTCAGTGTGTGTCAAGAGGCGAGCCTGGGACCACTACACTTTGCTCTGCTGCTGGGGTCCCCGTGCCTCGGTTTCCATAGCTGCCCTAACTGCCCCGCTCCACTCTGGGCGAAGGCGAGTATGATCTATAAATACTTGTTTATTGCTTTCTCAACTGGTTGATTACAATAAGAGCAATCCCTAGTCCCTTGAAGTGAGGGCCATATGCCATTCGGCTCAGGCTCTATTTTTGAGTCATCAGCCACTGTTTTCTCTGTGTCTTATGAGCATACATAAAAATAAAAAGGGGGCCAGGAAACCGTACCACATGCTGAAGGCTCTCCTAGGCAGGCGGAAGAGCAGGCTGCCAGGGGTGGCCTCTGAAGATCTGGTAGCTCTGCGAGTCTCAGGCAGAAGAAAGCTCAGGTGGCCTTTACCACTTCAGAGGCGCTTGTCACAAGCCCTGCCTGCCTCTCCTCCTGGCTTGGAGGGCTTGGTTTGGGCCATATTGATTGAAGATCTCCACTCTTTAAATACCTTGAGAGTCGGGTGGTATTTCTAATTTTATTTTGCAGATGGGTGTGTGGTGGGAAGGTGTGCGTGTCTGGATTTGTGTGTGTGTGTTTGTGTGTGTGTGTGTGTGTGTGTGTGTGTGTGTGGCAGAAAGACAGAAGCTAAGTGAACGTGGGAAGATGTCAGTGGGGAAAGGGGGTAGTCAGGAGGAGAGAGGAATCCAGCCGTGCACACACACACAGGGATGAGGACAATTATTTATTTAGAAATACAGCTTATCACCAGAAAAGAGCCTGAAAACAGTGCGTCTAAAGCAAGGGCTGCTCAGCACCACTTAAGATACGGGGAGAAAGCTTGGCCCTGTGCTTTGTTTTCTGAAGTTGGCGCTTGTTTCTGACAAAATCCACAAGGAGGTCAACTGGAAACTTCGCTTTGATTCTGGCCCCATCAGAGCTCAGCAGAGCAGGGTGGACACTGTACTGACACTTAGCAGCGGTGTGAACTTGAGCGTGTCATTTTCTCTCTTGTATTTTGATCCATAAAATGGGCAATAGTGGTGTTGCTTTGTAGTGATAAATAAGAGACGATTAATTTAAGTTCCTTAACACCTGGATAGTGTTCGTCTTCCCCACTCCTGTCTCCCTTGTGTGTTCTTATCTTTATGTACAGGACTGTCTTCTCTTCCTTACTAAACTGAGACTCCTGGCCTTTATTGGAAATATTTGGGGCTCTTCTTTGACTTGCTCTGAGAATGTATTGATTAATGGATCAGTTTTGACTTCTCTCTCTCTCTCCCTTTCTCTCTCTGTCTCTCTCTCTGTCTCTCTCTGTCTGCCTCTCTCTCTGTCTCTCTCTCTCTCTGTCTTTGAAATGTCTAGTGAGGATATATTTGTCACGGACCACGCATCCTGCCTCCACCTACCCTCACTATGGTCTCATTCTCCATCAACAGTGTCAGAAAGTAATTTACAAGCCACATTTTCCGTTGGTCTTGTCTTGTCCCTCGTAATGGGGCTGAGACTGCGTCTGTAGGTGTTTTCGAGGGGGAAGGTGCAGATAAGCATCGGATGGCTGCTAAACACTTTCCTGGAGGTGCGCTCCATAGAGCTTGCTATTTACTAGTGTTATTTGAATAAAATGAATTCCTCTTCCAAGTGGCAGTCATTCTAGTTTGCTACAAAAGGTTGTATGCAGTGAAAGAAATTCTATGGAGCAAGCAGCTTCTCTCTCAGGCAAGGGGCTCTGTGTTTGTCAGGCCCTACAGCGCCTGTCGGATGCAGAGTGTGCCAAGGTGAGAGGGGCTGCAGTGGAGAAGGTGGGATGGGGGTGCTTCCTTTTCATGCTCTTGTTTCAGATGAATACAGGCTAGGGTTTCGGCGCTAACTAGTTGGTGCTAACTAGATTGTAAAAGAGATCCTCAGACAGGATGCTGTTTCCTGCCGACAGCAAATCACAGCCAGGGGCAACCACAAAATACTCTCCAGTCTCAGAAAGCTTCCTAAGACTCCCTCCTTGCCCGCCCAGATTTGGAAAACATGGAAGTGGAATCTTCATTTTAGCCAACCAAGTGCAGGGAAATCAGATTATCACAGAATTTCTGTGTGGAGGTGGTAATTTACTTTGCCAACCCTGTCTTCATACTAACAATTACATTACTATGATACAATAAAGGGCTTTCCAGGTTACACAGTACCTTCACAAACTTAAACATTTCATTCCATTTGTCTCTCAACAGACCTGTTAGTGACTGGGACAAGAATTATTGAAACCCATTTTTCTTATGAGGAAACTGAGTTTCCAAGGTTTATTACATGCTCATTTGCAAACCTTGTCCACATCTGATTTGTGGTGTGCGTCAGTGTGCAACAGTATCAATGATACTTAACTTTTTCTAGAACATGGCCTTTGCATAAAGGAAATGGGTATCCTTCCCCAGGGTAAGAGATCTATGTAATCTTCTCTGGAACAGTCCTCTGTTCTTTACTCTGTGTCCCATAATCTCTGCATTATTTGTCTCCAACATCACTTGTCACCATCAAGCATAGTATACATTTATCTGATACATAGTAAGTGCTCAATAAACATTGGTTGAGTGAATGAGTATACAAGGAAAAGTAAACACGTAAAGCTGTACCATGTTAGTTGAATGACCTTAGGTTCTCTGTTGTTTGTGCTGCTGGAGGGTGTGTGTGTGTGTGTGTGTGTGTGTGTGTGTGTGTGTGATTGCAAAAAGGATGTTTAGCATCCAGGCCCACATGACAGAGTAGAAACAGCAGGTCTGAATGTCCCCTGGTAGGGGTCAGGCAACCGTAGGATGGAAGTCTTGCCTGGGCATGGAGGAGCCCCCTTTGCGGTGCTCGGCTGTGGACGAGTGGGCGCCATCTTTCCCCACTGAGCTGTGGTTTCTAGGGGCCGCTTGGGCAGCCCTGGTAGAGATGTCGATGTGTGAGGACCTCTGTGCAGCTCTGCAGCAGTGGCAGCGGCGAGATTAATTGGTCCTTTCATCTTAGGAGCATGCAGGAGGCAGAAGAGGGAGAAAGAGGAGTACAAGGAGGGAAGCGAGAGGGAGGTAGACACGGGGTGTAGAGGGGAGAGGACGGAGAGGGGGAGGGGAAGAAGCGCACTGGGCTGTGCATCACTTCTCCCTCAGGAGGTGCGGGGGCATCAGCTGTCTCTGCTGAGAGCCTGGCAATACCAGGCTTCCAGGATGCCAAGGGATGAGCAGAAGGTTGACATCTCCATTAGAGGAGGGTGAGGAGACCAGAACAGGGCGGGAACCACCGTGTCTGTGGCTGTTGGGGGCCTCTGGGGAGACGCGGTGGTCACAGGGCAGCAGTCCGCACAGGCCCCGGAGGCCCCGCAGCCCGGGCCCTCCTGCTTCCCAGGCCCTGACAGGGAGGGAAGGCGGGTGACGCAGGAAGCAGGAGCTGTCCGGTGTCTACTGACCTGGGCTGGAATCTGTGCCCATTCACTGGCTGTGGAGCCCTGAGCAGCTTCCTTAGCCTTTCTGAGCCTCACATTCCCTCTGTAGTACATGGGATTTTCCCTGGCTTGCAGAGTTCATCATGAGTTTCCAGCTGCAAACGTGTCGCCTCAGCAGCACCTGACCTTCCCACCTGCCTTAGCTCCCAACTGCCAGGGCCATGGAGTCCCGCCAGCAGCTCTGCACTTGGCACCCCGTGATCCGTGTCTGAGCGCTCGCTTCTGCAGCTGTCGCTTCTGCCCCACTGCATGCTCCCAAGGGCAGGGACTTTACCTGCAGCTTTTTTTTTTTTCTGTCAGAGTCAAGTCTGACATCTTGGGACCTCATTAAATATTTGAGTACAGAAATTATAAATAAATAATAAATTCAGCTTCAGTACTTGACCTTTAAAAAGCAGGTTTGGGCAGCAATGCGTGAACAGGGTTAGGTAACAGATCTTTACTCCCTGGCTTCCTTATGTGCAGGCCCCGGGAGGCCAGGCGCTACACGTGGGTTTTTCACTGCATCCTTATAAATATTCTCCCTGCTTAGCACGAGTCAGACCCTGCTGATTTTCTAGAAGGGGACGATGGCGGCTCAGAGGGGCTAGGAGATCGGCGAAGACTGCAGAGCTTGCTGACAACACACATAGAATCCAAGGCCTCACACAACCTGGCTGCGCCTCTCTCCCATCACCCTTCACCAGAACACAGAAATAAATAACCTCTTTTGCACACAGTAGTTAACATACTATGCTGGTGTTGACCTCTCGCACTTCAGTGTGCATTCGCCCCCTCCCTAGAGCCTCTTCTTATTTTGTTTCTTGAACAAGGTCTCACTGTATTTTCCAGGCTGGCCTTGAACTCACTATGTAGCCTAGGCTAGACTCGAATTGATAGAGTCCAGAGAGCACTGAAAGTCAGGTTCTGGAGCCAATGACCTACACTGGCTGTGTGATCTGGAGCAAGCTCATCATCTTAGTCTGTTTTCTGTTGCTATAACAAAATACCTGAGAGCCAATGGTTTATAAAGAAGACAGGTTTATTTTCACAGTTCTAGATATGGGCATCTGGTGAATGTTTTTTCCTGTACTGAGCATCACAGAGGAGATAGGGAAAGTATGCTAAAGAAAGGGCTGATTTTATAGCAAAGCTGATCCACTGGTAGCCCACTGAGCCATGGGTGGATTAATCTCATGATCCAGTCACTGTCTAAAAATTGTATCTCAAAACTATTGCGCTGGGGACCAGTTAACCTCACTGTGTCTCCTTCCTGATGTGTAGAACAGGGTCTGTTACTTTCAGCCCCGGGAGCTGTCACATACACGAACAAGATAACACAGGTAAGACTGTAAAGAATTGCTGGTGTTGTGAACACTACATAAGTGACAGCCACTGTGATTCATTATGATTTGTGTTTTACAACATGTAAGAGAATCGAAGAAAATGCTGATTTACAGTCTGATGGAAGTTTTTTATTTTCACATAAAAAAAGTTTACGAGAGCCTGTTGAAGACTGGTGCTCAGGTTCTGTGATCGCCCGAGACCTTGGTTCTTTCTCTCTCATTTCTCTGTCATTCCAAGCGTGTTGCTTCATGGTCCAGAATGGTTGCTTCTGTCCCAGCCATCGTGTGCATGTTCCTACCAGCAAAAAGGAAAAGAAAAAGGAAGGTTTCTCTCTTTGAGGGCATTTCCTGGAAACTGCCCTTGACATATGCATTAATCTTGCTGGCTAGAGGTCAAAGTACAGGTTACTATGTGACCAACGACCATTCTTGAGGGGTATTGAGGAAAAGGAAGAAGGAAATGGATTTGGTGGACAACTTTGTAGATTTGCACCTCAGGAGTGAAGCAGGGTTTTTCTGGCAGTCCTGTCTCCGAGTGCTGCAGTGGTCAGCGGGGCCAGCCCCTGCTCTGCCGTCTGCCCTCCCATGGGCTTGTGTCTTACGCTTGGTCCGGGAAGGACAGCTTCATCCCACCAAGGTCATGGCTCTTGAGAATGGGGACAGGAGCTCAGGAAGCAGCTCTGGTCCACATCCCCGACCATCTGGACTCTGGATAAGCTCGAAACCTGGCCTTGGATGAAGCAGAACAAGGAGACAGAAAAGACAGACTGCAAATAGCTTTTTAGTTTTTCAGACCACGCATGTAATATATATGGGAAGAAAATACAAAATAATTTTTCATTGAAAGTAAAGCAGAAATCTTTTAAACCTACACCAGAGATAAACATCATTAACATTTCGTGTGCATAGTTTAATCTTTAATCTATTCCGAGTTTTTCCTTTTAATTATGAATTTGGGCTCACATCTCTAGCTGCTTTTATAACCAGCTGTTAAAATTCCGTGATAGTCACAATGCTCAGATATTCCTGCAGCACGTTTAAACGGACAGCTAGGACACTTCCCTCTCACAGAAGAGAGTGGCCTGTACACAGTGCGGCTTGGATCTTAGAACCTGGTCAAAATCGAGGCTCTGGTCTCAGCTTCAGTTTTAGCTTCTGAAGGGACAAATAGCAGGTTGAGATCTCGGCTTCTGTCTGGTTCCCTGGACCAGGTGTGATCAGCGACATGGACTCGACCATGGTCTGTGGCCTTTGCGTGTGGTAGGCAGTTGCCTCCCTGCCACACACCTGCTAGTGATCACTTCCAAAAGCAATTTTCTAGAGGTAACTTGCATCAAGTATCTTTCCTGGTGTTGAAATTCCTTCAGTCAGTTAAGGAAGGAATATATATTCACTGCCGTATAAGTAAAATGTAATCACTCAGAGTCACCCATAGAAATTAAGAGCTGTTCAGTATTTAAATCTAGAAGGAGCCGGGGATATAGCTCAGTGGTTCCTGCACCTGTCTTGCAAGCGCAAAGGCCTGGGTTTGATCTACCGGTAACCACAGAACAATACTGGGTGTGGAGACTCACGCCCAGCAGCAACCAGTTCCACATACCACAGTGCCGGGCGTGGTGGCTCATGCCTGTAATTCCAGCACTCGGGAGGCAGAGGCAGGAGGATTGCTGTGATGTGAGTTTAAGGCTGAGCTGAGGGCCAGCCTGAACTACAAAGTGAGACCCTGTCTCAAAAAACCTAAAAATAAATAAATAAATAAATAAATAAATAAATAAATAAATCTAGAACGAAATATGGATGGCTAGTAATAAATATTGAGAGAGCATGTCAGCTAGACATTTTTAAAAGATACTAAATGCAGCAACAATAAAACATTAAAATAATACTATGAAGTAGGATAATAGACAATAGATTATATCGTAGCTTTATCCTTAGAGAATTGTTTGGGATTCTAACATTCGTAACACAAAGTAGCTTTCCAAACTGTATTCAAGTCCCAACTACTTTAATCCTTTTAAATTATGTTTTTTTAAAAAAATCCAATTGATAATTCTTTACATCTTGTAAAGAGAAGTTACATCAATGTTACCAGCTTAATAATTTCATAAGAAAGAAAAGCCCCTGAAAAACACAAGTAAGGGACAAATATATTGACTGGGTAAGGCACATTGTCATGAATTCTCCCTTGGAACATTCCGGTCCTTGGAACGTGCTTGTCCCACTTTTCTTGCTACTTTCTGAAGCAGTTCTGGAGTTTTCTCTTGAGAGTGTCTTTTTTCTCCAGGGTCGTGTCTGTCCCTCGACCTCCTGAATTGGTTCAAAACTTACCTTTCACGATCATTTCATCTTTAGAGAAGAGCCAGCAGCTGCACGGTGCGAGATCTGGGGCGGAAGGTGGAGGAGGGCACCCTGGAAAGTTTTTATCTGACTGAAGTTACTGTAAACATTTCTCATTAGTTGAGGACATTGAGTCAGGCACAAAAAAGACACTCAGGAAAGAAGACTTCCCGAAAGGCTTCAGGAAGTGGAGGGAACGGTGTGGGATTAGTGTGCTCAAAGTGAGGGGGGATCAAAGTGTTCAAAGAGGCAATGTGCCTTTTCTGTGCTAATTTAAAAAATTAAACATTTTATTTAATTTTATTAGTACAAAATGCATAGTTTTTAATATAAAAATAATCCAGCTTCTACCAATACTGAGAAAGTGCCATTCCCGAGTTGTAATAAATGCAGCAGGGAAACATATAGATCAGTATATTGCCATCACTAAGTTCTGGTAACATTGTATTGAAATTTACTCTTTTACCAAAAATATGAAGATGGCGGGAGGCATTGGCCTTGGCTTCTGCTGAATACTGATCTTAGCACTGGACCATCTGGCATCCTACCAAAATGTGTATTGAATGTGTCTCTAACTTTAGATTATTTCCAGTTTCTCACTATTATTAGCAACATTGCATCGAGTGACCTAGCCCAACACTCTGAGGGGCCTGTGACTGTTTCTTTGGCTGAATTCCTAGAAATGAGTGGCTGGGTCAAAAGGATCCCAGCTGCCTTCCCACCCCTTGGAAAGTGTATCAGCTTCTCTCCCCTAAGAAGAGCAAGCCAGGGTGAGGAGCTCAATCCTGCCTCCTCATCAGCCTTGCGACCTGCAGTTTCAAGCACCTTCCTCCCTAGTGGTCGGTGGGCAGCTGCACGACAGTGAATCCGATCCTTCAGCTGGTGCCGGACGCCCCCTGGATCCCAGAGCTGGGACTGCAGCCTTCATTCATTCTGTGTTTAGCTTGTTTCCAGCATGGTTGCAGATTCTTTAGTTACTTCTTGCATTACTTAAGTGGGTACAAATGAAGAGGATAAAACTTCAGTCATCTGTGGCCCCAGGCTGAGCTTCAGTGGAGGTGTGGAGAGGCCTGGCCTCATGGTAATCGGCAAGCCTATTCTTGCAGGTAAAGGCAACTTGCACGTCTTCTTTCTCCCTGGAAATAGAAGGGGCCTTGAGCCCTCCTAGCTAGCTGCAGGCTCCAGCCAGGGTTAGAGGAGGAAATGGAGAAAGGCCGATGCCCACAGCCCCCATGTGCTCTGGGCTCAGCTTTGCCCTGGGTACTTCACCTCCATGCATTTGTGCCACAGTTTCCTGGTAATTTCTGAGGGAAAGTGTGCCAGGGCCTGTCTTCCCTGTGGGCACACATGTAACTCAGATCTAGTAGAGCTGGGAGGGAGTAGGTCGAGGGTGGGCCACCAGCTTCGAGGACTCTACATACATCCTCTCACTGAAGTCTCCTTCAGTGCCAGCTGGCTTATTGTCTCTCTGTGTGGATGTGTAGCCAATGGCCTAAGGGAATGTCCAAGTACTCACAGCTAGTAATCAGTGGAAAATTCAGATAAGAGCCTGGCTTGGTGTAGGTGTCTTGGACATGTACATGGAGTGGATGAAAGATGCAAGGATTCTACTGGATCTTATCTGGTGAAACGAGGACAGGCAGATGCTTACAGCACCTCTGCGTGAGCCAGGGACTCATGTGCCAGAAGGAAGAGGACTGGGCTGGAGCCTCCATGGCGGTGGGTTTTTTTTTTTCATGATCTCCAGTGAGAAAAGGTGCTGCTCCATAGGGCTGCTCTAGGGCTGCTCCATATGGTTGCTGAGGGTCTACACTTTATGATTCTAAGTAGCACCCCCCCCCCCATTTACCAGAAATGTGAAGGTTTATTATGACAATCTTCCAGTAGATGGCAGTAGAGCACCTCAAGTTTGGATTCCTTGTTCTGTGCAGACACACTGGGCTGTGAGCAGTGCCGGAGGAATCTGTCACCAAGCCCTCAAAAGCTACTGAGGCATTGCCTGACAGCTTGTCCTTCCCTTGCCCCACTCCTTTGTCATCTCAGGGCGTCGCAAGCCTTACCCCGGGCCTTCGTGTTGGGCTGAGCAGTTGGGAAGAGGATGCCTTGGACCAAGAGTCTCACCTGCAACAGGTTTTGTTCCAGGAAGGTGAAGCTTTTCATCTCAGACCCCTGGTTCCAGCC
>PVIR01022063.1:0-28807 GCA_004026965.1 Petromus typicus
CAGTATAATTGTGTTTGCTGACATAGAATTTTAAGAAATGTACTTCAAAATTAATTCTGTTGCAAAACTTGTTCTTTCACACAAGAATAATCATAAATTGCATAAGAGTTCACTGAGAGCAAATTCAGTGCATTTTTTTTTTTCTCTTCAGACAACCATTTGCTAAAGATTCATCTGGGAGCTTCCAGTGCCTATATATTCAATTCACCAGGCCCAGGTCGCCTTCATTTCTTGAAAGAATTGTTTAAATTTGACTGCCACAGTTACCAATACTACGTGGTATACACTGTGTATAGGTGTGTATTTGTGTTACATTTCTAGCTTTTGAGCTCTAAATTTCAGTTCTTCTCATTTAAAAATATATGACTATATTATGTACACCTAGGAAAATAGGTCATTTGACAATTTAATTAAGCCAAGGGATGTAATTGTCAGTGCCGCTGAAATATCTCTAGTGTGAAGAATAATACAGGATTTAATCATTATCAACCGCTTATTCACAAAAAGAAAAATATGCTGTATTGAAATTTATGTAAAAATGTGGGTTTGGGGGTCATCAATGCAAATTCTAGATGTGAATCATTAGCCATACCTGGGCTCATGGGAATGAGGCAACTTTGAGGAATAGCTCCATTGGTAAATTACCTTAAAGTGATTTTTCAAAAGTATGAAACATTTTCAGGTATCACCGTGAAAGAACAATACAATATATTGCTAATAAATAATATTCAGAAGTAATTATATTTCCACATAAAAATTCTGAACCTATGTTTCTGTACTGATTGTGTAAAAATATCTTTCTTGGTGGCCTCAGAACATTGTCATTGCTAGACAACTTTTCCAGCTTCTTAAGTCTTGCAATGCTATCTAAATGCATGCACTTGATTCCCTTTTATCCACATCCCTATAAATTAGTCATTTGCAACCATTTGACATGAGGTATTTGTTTTGTGGATGAGAAACTCACTGCACAAAGATAGGACATTGAAAATTAAGTTATACTTTTCAGTGCTTTTGTGGCAGCCTCAAACTATTTGACCTGGACTTTAATTTAGATGATATATAGAATTCAAACTGTCTAAAAGTTTATTTTAAGGCCAAAGTCAATCACAGCCTCAAGCAATTGGTTCTCTTTAAGTACAATCAACATCAGTTCACCTGGATAATCTGCTGATAGGCTTCTGACACATTTCTTCCCCATTTGAGAGTCTTTCATTATTGGAAGGTAAGACTCAAAAGCTAAGAAAATCACTCATCAGCTTGGAGAAAGAGCTACTGTTTGAAATTCAAATATTCCAATGTTTACATGTTGCATCATAATTTCAGTTTGGCTTTGAATCCAGACACTTTATCTTCTCACAGAAACACAGGTGTCAGTCACTTCAGATGTGACAGATTGAATGGATGCAGCAAGCTGAATATGCTACATGAGTAAGCATATTTTCTGGCTCATTTTGTGTTCTCTCTGAAATATGCTGCCTGTTTTTGTAAAAAAAAAAAAAAAAGTTTTTGGAACTTCCTAAAATCTGACCAGGTATCTACATTAGAAAACTTTCTTATGTCTGTATAAAACAGAGGACATATGTGTTTTGAGTTTATATCTTCACAAAAGCATGAGCAGATGTGAGTTAAAACTGTGTTCTATAATGCAGTTGATTATTTTAATCATGCTCAAAAATATTGTTAATTTCAGGTGACATTGATGTCTAACCAGCATTTCTCTGTGGATGACTCAGTAGGTATCAGTGTTGGATAAAATGAAAGCATGCATGTTATATGATTTGGTTTAATTTTAGCTATCATATGTTAATATATATGTCATTTTTTTCCTAAATTGAAATCTCAGTACTCAGTGTTAATGCTCATATGTTAGCATTTTGGGATTATAAAAGAAGGTTTTGAATTATAATTTGGGCACTTGGTCTCTAAAATATTCCCAATCTCTGACACAAATGCAGAGTCATATTTAGAAATGACTTATTTGATATGTCACTAAAACTAAAACAAGATCTTGTCATGGCAACTCTTCCATGGATAAGTTAGCACAAAATGGCTAATTCAGTTTTCTTAATACATAACCAGTCAAAGTCTTGAATAGTTGTTCAGCTGTGGTGCTAGTTGGCAACAAAAGTGTATGATAACATACCCTCATATGCATACTTTCTGAAAATATATCATGCAAAAGCGAACACTGTTGCTTTGTAATCAACATCAGTGGATCTGTCAACCTCATTTACCATTTATTCTAACAATTGTACCTCGATATCCTTTACTGATTAATCAACTAGCTAGTTATGGTACTAGTTTAAGGAGGACTGTGTGTCACCATTTGAGCTGCAGTCTATCCTACAAGTTCATGAAAAATGTCCTATGTAGCAGGCGAGATCTACTCTTTACCAGTAGTTAAGGATTTCTTAGTTTTAGCAATTCAGTCACCTGTGAAGAATGACACTCCCAGTGAAGACACGCTGTATGCATTGGTGGCCTTCAATAACTGTTCTTTTTCATGCATCCTTTAAACCACAAAGGCTTGCTTTCACTGCAGAGTACTTGGTCTCCATGTGCAAAAATAGTTTTGAGCACTTCATAGCTTCATTGACCAGCCAGCTGTCATACATTGTACAATGTTGGCTGAGGAAATGTGAATGAATCACCTGTTGCAATGAACCCAAAATATAACGAAGTATTTTCTTTTAAACATGCCTTTCACTGTCATTGGTTGTCTTGGAGTCTTGAGCTTATCACTGAGATCTTCCTTGTTTTCAAAGAAGCTCTCCTATAATGGTGGCTTTTGTGCACTTTTTGACTGGGCTTAGCTTGTGCGCCTTCTAAAAGTGTGATGGGGACAAGCGTCCAGTGAGACATGTGTGCGCTGCTAAACAGAGCTGCGGAAGGAAGCAGTGAACTCAACAGTGTCGGGGACATATTTGGATTAACCTAAGCGCCAGATTCCAATTTAAAATCTGGCACCAGATTCAGAGATGCAATTCAAGTACATAAAATCACTCGCCCAGAGTATTGACTGAGTCCATATGCAAGTTAACTGTCCCCTGCCACTCACTGAGAGGAATTTGATGAGCCTGTATGCGGATGACTTGTATGGGTCTTTTTGCTGTAAAACCTTTTTGCTAATGTTAATCTGTATTTGCGGCCACTCTATGGAGCCAGCACCAAGGCCTCTTTATGAGTCCAGTTTTCATGCATTAGATCATCGCAAGAATCACACAATGGACGTCATTGGCATGTGCATTTTACGTCAGAGTTTGCGGCCCTCTAGAATCTAGCGCCGTTGCTGATCTGAGAGGAGGCAGAGCTCAGTGACGGTGGGAGAAGGGGAGCAGTGGGCACTTGTACATACAGCTGAAGTTTTGCTCAGTCTCCTGCCCCTCATTTCCTGCCACGCAGCACAGGTTGTAAAGGGCCACAGACCAGTTGAGGATCCCTGACTGAAATCATACCAGAACACAGGAGATTATACCAATCTATTTCAAATTGTGTGTTATAATGGATGAATGAATTCGGATTCTTCCATATGCGGATGATATAAAAAATGTATTAATTAACTGTGCATAATGAATCCCCTCATATAGAAAATTATGCAACTTTTCATCTAAAATTGAAGAAAATCCGTTTATTTGTACAATATGTTCATAGCTTCCGATCTCTGCTACCTGGATAAATGTCAATGTCTATATTCTTAATCATCTGTAGTCTTTTAAATTTATTTTAAATACTTTCTAGATTTTTCTAAGTTGTTTCCTAGTCTACTTTTCCTAACGTATAGCTCAATAGAGCCTTTTCCAAAATGTTCTTCCTGTACTTTATATGAATTGGTAGCTTCATTTAGTAGAGCCTGGTGGTGCATGTCTATAACCCAAGGAGTCTGGGAGATTGAGACAATGGGAATGAAAGTTTGAGCTCAGCCTGAAGAACTTAGAGATTTCCTCAGGATAGACAATGAAGTACTGGAGATACAGCTCAATGTGAAGTTGATGGGTTTAATGCCCAGCACTGCAATAAATAAATACATACATGTGTACATAAATAAATAAATATTTCCTGAAATTAAAACCTATTTGCATCTGCAAACATAGCATAATGTTAAAAGATACATTATAATCAGAATCTATCCAGTTCTATTCTCCAAATATTGATATTGTTTTGAACTGAAGTGTGGTAGGAGTAAAATAAATGAATGAATATATAAATAAAGCCTAAGAGATATAAACAAGTCTAGGAACTAAGGCATGAAGTGCAGATATGTATGGTTTTACACCTTGATTTTTTTTGTTGTGTTGTTACAAACTTACGTGCAATTTTTAAAACGTGCTTTTGTTTCTTTCAAGTCATCTTCTATTTTTTCATTCTACATCACTTCACTGTACAAAGTCATCAGTGAGACCATTTTTGGTTTTCCTATAGTTAAAGTGAAAATTATTCTGATATTACACATTTTTACTCACACTAATGGTGATAATAATACAATAGTAAGGATGACAACAGTAGTAGTAATAGAGTAACAGTTACAGCAATAGGATTTGCATTTGATAGGAAGAAAACAGTAACAAGGAATGCCTTATATATGTGTATATTGTCATATGGTTGTGTAGATTATTTTCATTTTAGTCTATACCTTCATGTTCTTTTTGCTTCAAATTTTCTGAAAAACACACATCACACACACACACACACACACACACACACACACACACACACACTCTACTGATCAGAGCAAGAGTCGCATGAGGTGTTTAGAAGAATCTAACCTGAATCTTTTGTAAAGTATCCTCTAATTCAGGATGTTCACTCTGTGCTGGGCTGGTAGACTATACACATTTTCATCGATTACCTTTTCCTCATCATCAGTGCACCTTCCCTGGAATATCACTCTTGCTCCTTCTTTGTAAGAGCACTGACTTAAATCAGCCCAGAACAGTCTCAACCAAAGGTGGATCTACGTTGGTGCCAGTCATGGCCCAGAATTGTTGGAATATGGCGTTTATAGTCCAGGAAAGATTTGGAGTCTGCTTCACGTTCTGACATCCACTAATGAAGTTCAGTCTTATGAAACTGCTATCATGGGACACACTGGGCCTGTTGTCTCACTAAGCTGAAGGCAAAATCAGACACAGAAAGTAAGTCTTTATACAAGGAAAGAAAAAGCTCCATGAAGTCCGGACAGATACCCTGAAGCTGGGTGCTCTGTGAGCCCATTGTCCACTGTACTCTGAGTAAACAGAGCACACAGGCTTGCCCAGTGAGCCAGTGACCACCTCCCAGGTAGCTCTGTGGGGTTCAAGCGCCAGTTTGGACTTGGCTGTCAGCACAAAGAGTTTAAAGGATACTAAGTTTAAAAGAAAACCAGTCATTCTCTAGTTTTTAAGTTTCTGCTGCTCAACCCTGGATGTAGGAAGGGTTGTGTTTACTGCCTATTCTCATTTTAATTCCTCTAAGTGAAGCTCCCCACCCCATCTGCACCCCAGTCTTGTCTCTGTTCCTGTAAATTTTGAGGTAAATCTCTGAGCCTCCTCTACACTAATACCACTTGTACTGCGCAGTATTTTTGTAACAGGCTTCTTTATGTGCTTATGAATTTTCCCAACAAATGCAAAACCATCATGTTGTATATTTAAATTTCTTCCTGCTCTTTATATGAAGCTGTCTTCCTTTATTCTTCTTAAGAGAGATTAAATTATGAATATGCTATACCCAGAGTTAGTTAAGCAACTGCTTCTCTGTTTTTTGTTTCCATCTTTTAATTAACAGCATTCTTAACACAATGGAGTAACGCAATTACTCCTTCAAGTGTTTCTTTTCAATAAATCAAACAGGATCTCTTCAAAGCAAGTCATTTCTAATTGATTTTCACATGCCCGGTTCTTACTGCAGTTTTTGGTGTAACTTTTTATAAATATTTGCCTGATCATTTGATGAAAGGATTTATATAACCATCATAGATCATTTTTAAGGCTCAACTTAAGTGAGCCAGAATATAATTTCATAGATGTGCATAGATATTTTAAATTTGTCTTTACATGTACTTGTATCATTAAATTATCATGACAATCAGGATTAGGCAAAGGAAAACTAATTTTTTTGATGGGCTAAAAGTGCAATGGTTTTAAAATGTGTATTTGCTGACATTCCAAATTTTGGGTTACATTAAAATTTGGCTGAATTTTAAAATGTCTTTTAATTCAAACAATTATGGAATCATTAGAAGTAGCTGGGAAACATTCATAAGTGATGTGACCCTGAATCGATATGACTGCAGAGAGAGTATCTCCTACGTTGGCTCCATCGTGAACTTTTACGGTGTAAATACCTTTGGGGAGTTTAAATCTTGCTCAGAATCACTCCTGTAATGAAATTATGGAGATATCAGATGACAAAATTCACCTGGAATATTTCTCATTTTATTTTCTCCTGAATTTTTGCTTATCTCAGTCTAAACAAACTGTTTTTGACTAAAGGCTGCGTATCTTTTGGGGGGTTATAGGAGCACGTAGAGACTCCTTGGAGTACCTGGAAATATTTGTGGTTAAGGGGATACGCAATTTGATTTGCTTTTTCAGAGTGTGGCATTATGTGGACTTGTTACCACGTGACAAATTTAGAGGATAAATTTCAGGCTCCTTTGTACAACAAGTGAAGACTTGTGAACACAGGACCCTAATGGTAATGACAAGCAGCTGCATTTATTGAAGGTTATAGGAAGCTATACTCAGAGCACATCCATGCTGACAAAAGATATGGTGGAAGCTGCCAAGTGGTATCAGGGAGACAGGACAGCAAAGGTGCTGCACACAGATCAAGGTGTGCAGCATCAACCCCAGATCACCAGGTTTCAGGATCTAAAGGATACTCCGCCCAGGGCCTGCATTGAATTTCTAAGTGTGATAGAAAGATTGACTGACAGAATGTTGAGTCATCTCAGGGGCTGTCAACACACAGGATTGTCCCAGAATCCCCTGCAATCTTAATTATATGCATGGCATATAGTATATATTCATGAGATTTGAGTGGGTAAAGATGAGCAAAGGTCAGGTCAGGACAGTAGTGGTGGAACATTCAGAGACTGAACACCTAGACTACAAACCAAAACCCACTTATTTATCTCACCTTGCGATGATGTCCCTGAGTGAACTGTCTTCTGATTCTTGGGCTGCTGGGGCGACACTAGAGTGACTCGGCTCAAGTGCAGATAGAGAAGGCTCTGCGTGTGATTCATCAGCACTGGGCTGGGGCATCCAGCACACAAGCACTGTTGCAGAGAGCTTCACAGATCTCTCGTTTATTGTTAGGCAGTTTCCTACTTCTCTTAAGACAGTGGAAGGGAGAATGGACCTATGGTGCTGTATAAAATGAAATAGATGGAAGGCAGTGACTCCTCAGCTCCGTGAGTCCAATTCAAAGATATGTTTTATCAGCTATACATTTAGGTAAAGCAGCTCTAAAAGTGGAAACAGGGAAACTGAGTCAAGGTAGAGCTTTCCCCAACCATTCCAAGATGAGATCCTTTGTAATTCCAAAGAAAAAGGCACTACATGTCAAAGAAATCAATCCAAATTATTTCTGAGGAAAATGTACAGTGTTCCACCACACTTTTAAGAGACAGTAAGAAAAAGGAATGTACTTCCTCCTCATATCACAACCAAGGCTCCAGCTGCGGAGCCATTGTGCACATCTAGAATGTACCCCAAGGGTACATGTGGGAAAGAACTGGCTCACATTGTAGTGCTCTTTTGAGGAGTTATAAGGTGGTGAGTGGTAGATGGAAGTTAGCACATTCAGGTTATGACTTGGAATATTAGGACACTGGTCTCTCTGTCTCTGCTGTGTCTCTCCCCTTGTGTCTCTTTTATTTTCATGTTGTCACAAAGTGGGTAGCTCGGTTCTGCCCTGAGATCTGCATGATATGGCACTGCTGACCACAGGTGCCCTGCCCAAATAAGGACAAATAATCATGAACCAACACCTCCAATATTATGGACTGAAATGAATGAATCATCTTGTAAAACTGATTTATCTTAAGAATTTGTTACAGTGATGGAAACCATTTGTTACAACAATGGCAAGCCAACAGGAAGTCACAGGAAGGCTTAATGCTAGACTCAGGGCTAAGACTGGTTGCTTTCTTGGCTTTGTGCAATGATGTTATCACATTTTATGAATTCTTGGGAATCCCCATGGGACTGGTTAAACAACTGAACAAATTTGGAATAAATGAGACAAATAAGTCTAGAAAACTCATGATCAAGTCATCAGCCCATGAAACTCTTGTCTGCATCCTTTACAACTTATACTCTCTTTTTATATTTACTCTAGTGTAAAGCTTAGGATTTTGGTATTTATGGAATTGAAGAAGAAAAATTATATTTTTTATAGAAGCAGAAATCCATCCCCTTACTTTTAATATGTTTGAGTCTTGGGGCCGGGGATATAGCACAGTGGTTCCAGCACCTGTCTTGCAAGCTCAAGGGCCTGGGTTCAATCCCGGGTAACCACATAACAATACTGGACGTGGAGACTCACCCCAGCAGCAACCAGAACCACATACCACAGTGCCGGGCGTGGTGACTCACACCTGTAATCCCAGCATTTGGGAGGCAGAGGCAGGAGGATTGCTGTGATGTGAGTTTGAGGCTGTGCTTAGGGCCAGCCTGAACCACAAAGCGAGATCCTGTCTAAAAAACAAAAACATATATATATATATATATATATATATAATTTGAGTCTTTAACTTTGAACTGTATTTTCTGTAGATAAACTTATATTTAGGGCTTTCCTCTTTATCAAATCTGTTGATTTTTATTGTTTAATATTTGCCTTTTGATAATTTGCATTTAAAATCATTAATGGTATCATTATTTTTCTAAGAGCCATGTCTGTATTATTTTCCTCTTCTTAATTGTTTTCACTTGCATCAACTAAATGTTTTATATAATATTCCCTTTTAATTTTCAGATATTTTGCTTGGTAATTATTTGTATTTTATAATGATTACATTCATTGTGCAGACTTGGTATATGTCTCTAACAAATCCTAATTTTTTTCATCTATTTTGCACCTTTCTCCTTTCTCTTTCCTCTACTTCTTGATCCCCTTGAAATTTAGCAAAGATCTCACCATTTCCTACTTCTTGGATCATACTCTTCATTTTTATTCTTCTGAGTCCTCCAAGTTACATTCTTTCCCTTATAATATGGGGCCTTACAAAAGAAAATTATCAATTCTGTCCCATCTTCCTTTGTATGGGGTCATTTTTCCTTTATTATATTTTGTAACCACAAATTATTGCTATTTATTAAGTGTGAAATATACCAAGATTCACTACAATTACTATATAAACTTGAGTTTCAGAATGTTTTCCAAACTTATTTGAATTTGTGCTCTTTGGCCCACATGTATAAAAATTATTTTGATTTTATATTAATAAATGTCTTAATGGTGTTACTGACCTGTCAAAAATATTATTATTTTATACAGCAGAAACTAAAACATTTTAGACGATTAGAAGGGTACTTTTTGATATCATTTCTCCAAATTATATTTTAGTTTATTAAATGACAAATTCCTAATTGTTATCTTAAGGGACTAGAGTTTAAGAAACTAAATTATTGATAACCTTAGGTTTTAGTCTTTATGTTAGCATAAAAAATTATAATCCATACTTTAATTTCTACATCTAGACTTTAGGTCTGATGTGCGACTATTTTTCTTCTACCTTCTAATGATCAATTTACCATGCTGAGTTTTCTGATTGGGCAACACAATAATGAATTAAAGATAATGGATGATTTGGCTACTATTTTCCATATACCTGTGTTAAAAGATGTCTATGACTGAAATATTCAAAAATTAAAATCAATTTTAGAAGGTGAAGGCATATAATTTGTGAAATTCCAGAGACGTATTTATCAACTTAATCAGATAATGTATGACTTTGAAAATAACATCTTAATTTTATCCACAAAATATTTATCTTCACCTTCAAAAGCAAATTATTTCAGACACATGATAAGACTTAATTTCATGAGAGGAGAAACTATCTTTACATATACTATTTTTCCTAGTTCTACAAAAATAAAAGCCTGCTGATTTTTCATTCCCTTCAGGCAGTGAGGATCTCATTACCGAGACCACCTACAGAAGGTATGATTGAAATTTTGAATCTATGCGTAATCACCTCATCATTTTGATCTTTTTATGCAAATCTCTAGACAATCATGGGCATTATACTAAGTAAAAGCATAGGAAGTTAACTTTTAGCCCTAATTTTTTAAATTTTATGTGCTCTACATAAATCCAAAAAATGCTGTAGGCCTATCTATCTTCTCTCAAGTATTAGAAATACATAATAAACCATAAAGTTAGAGTATCAGTTCACTTTGTATTTGGAAAATTCTGTTTGATATTATGAGCTGTCCATTCAAACTATTTAAAAATCTCCACATTTTGCAGTTCATATGACTGTACTTTTTAATTTGTTAATTTGGGGATAACCTGCAGAATAGTATTTCTTCTCTTTTTTTGTTCCTGTGGGTTGAAAATACTCTCTAAGATAGAATTTTAGTTTTACAATAAATAGATTTAGTTTATATTGATTAATAGTTATACCCAAATTATTATTTTGATTAAGGAAAATTTTCCTAAAACTTAGTGCATTGTAAATTAGTCTTTCTATTTGTAAAAATTTCACTTAATTTTAATAAGTAGATATGTAAAATCTTACAGTAAAAATTAAAAAACTTATTAGTATGCATGAACAAATATTTTCATTCTTTTAATTTTCAATTTGAAGTAATACAGATTGTAATGTGAACATTTTCATTTTAATATAATAAAGATTATCACATGCATAAGGTTCACATGACAAGTTTAATTTTATTTATTTATTTTATTTTATTTTTTAAGGTTTTTTGAGACAGGGTCTCACTCTGTGGTTCAAGCTGACCCTGAGCTCAGCCTCAGACTCACATCACAGCAATCCTCCTGCCTCTGCCTCCCGAGTGCTGGGATTGCAGGCGTGAGCCACCATGCCCGGCACTGTGGTATGTGGTACTGGTTGCTGCTGGGGTGAGTCTCCATGCCCAGTATTGTTATGTGGTTACCGGGGATCGACCCTGGGCCTTTGAGCTTGCAAGACAGGCGCCAGAACCACTGAGCTATATCCCCGGCCCAGTTTAATTTTATTTAAATTAATATCCAACTTCATTTGCTATCATTAAATAAGCGTTATGGATCTAGCAGAGCTAAGATGACTTTTCAAAGAATTGACAATATAAAATCACACCATTAAATTGTCAAAATAAAGTCTAAAATTCAGTTATGTAATTTCCTTAAACTCCCTTGGAATGCCAAACATAACTGCTTGTGTTATATTTGCCATTGTAATAACAGAAAAAATATTCTATTATTGCTCTAATACAAACATGCATTTATATCTATGTATGGACATCTATATCTACCTTACATAGTTTAACAATGATCATAGGATGTAGCCATACGATAAAGCTGTCACAGACTCCTTTTAAAGTCATACATATTTATATATGTATATATACAAACACATACATACTGTTTTTATATACTCACCAAAGTAATTAAAATTAAGTATCTGTAAATAATTGTGTGTGTGCATTCCTTAGGATTGAACTCAGGGTTTTCAGAACAGTGAGATACACTTTGATAACTTTTAAGTTTTCATTTTGAATCAGGGTATTGCCACATCACTAAAATGCCTATTATGGGTTAGAAGTTAAGATTCTCCTGTATTAGCCTCTCAGAGTTCTGGGATCAGGGGCATATACTACCACACTGACCAAATATATATCTCACTTTTTCAGAAGTCCAAAATACATGCCTCTCTCTCCTTTTTTTTTTTTTTTTTTTAGGTTTTTTGAGACAGGGTCTTGCTTTGTGGTTCAGGCTGGCCCTGAGCTCAGCCTCCAATTCACATCACAGCAATCCTCCTGCCTCTGCTTCCCAAGTGCTGGGATTACAGGCGTGAGCCACCACGCCCGGCACTGTGGCATGTGGTACTGGTTGCTGCTGGGCGTGAGTCTCCGCGCCCAGTATGGTGTGTGGTTACCAAGGAATCGAACCCGGGTCCTTGCGCTTGCAAGACAGGCACCAGAACCACTGAGCTAACTCCCCAGCCCAATATATGCCTCTCTTTAAACAACATATAATCATATTGAACATAAAAAAATAACTGTGTAATATAAAGATGTGGTGCTGATATGCTAGAATGGCCTGATAATATATGTGTGATCTTCAAGATTTAATCTGATCATTTCATTATAATTTATATGATTGCTTTAGGAAGAGAAAATGGAAACCAGCCAGTTTTTGCTGAAAAGACCATATGAAAAATATACAGTTTGTATCACAATTCAACATTCTCTAAGCTTCTAAGGCTGACTAACTTACTGTGCCACAGGCTGGAAACTGGGCAAAAACTAAATTGCAAATTATTCCATAAGTAACCATTACTGTTTATAACTTTACTCTATCTTTTTCTAGAAAAATCAAGAATATTGTTTCCTTAAAGCATTTTCAAAAATAAATGTGTATCACATCAGTATCCCTCCTTGAATATGACAAGTTTTATACTCCTTTGTGGATTTCTCTTAGTAAATATTTCATGTAAAAATGTTTAAAGCCATAATATGTTTATGTGTTAAAATAATTTATAATTAAAATAATTGTATTGATTATTAAATAACTTTGTGATTAAGAATATGGCAAATACTCTAGAGAACATAATTTTTAGCCTGACACTCTGATCAACACAAAGCTACCTCTTTGGTGTCTTAAATTATACTTAAATTATACTTAAAATAGTAATACATGAGTCTAGACCTTTCTCTCTTTTAAGATAGTTGTTGAGTGCTGCATACTTACATTTTGCTGTAATCTATGCTTTATGCAAAGGTTGAAATTTCCCTTGACAACTTTTTTGCAGACAAGTTTCAATAATCACAATTACAACTTCTCAGACCATTCTTGTACAACAGATGACAAATTAGACCCATTTAGCAGCTCTATTTTCCTTTTCAGGTTGCTAAAAATTATGCAGTCCCCCATGGCAATAATTACAATCCAGAAAATGAAATCGGAAATTTCCTAATGGATCCATTAGCAACAGTAGAATTAGACGACTTGAATCTTTTTCTCATTTTTGTCCTCTCATTCAGAGAGTCACAAGCAAGAAATGTCCAACTGTGCAGGAACGGACTGAGGAAGAATAATAAAATGTTTAAATAATTTATAGAATATCATACAATCAGAAATTATTTAGGTTTTTCTTACTTACATAAGAATTAGTTGACCTATAGAGAAAAAAAAAAAAAAAAAAAAAAACTTACTTTGACATCATGGTGAGCGAGTTGACCAGCATCACTTTACATTTGTGAATCCTCTTCACTTTTCTCATGTCCAAACTATGTTTTCTGCTCCTGTGTAATCAAATGCTTCTGCTTTTGGTCACCTTTGGGTAGGAAGAACCACTGTTCTTATTTCTCAAGAACTGAAGAATAATAAAAGAGAGGAGATGATTCCTAAGTTCAAGTATAGAACTATCTGCCATTTCACTAACTCATTGCAGTGTCTTTTGCTGGTTGAGTCACTGTGAAGCCAGCCTGTGTAACAAAACACAACTCCTTGGTTAACCACCTTGTGTTCTGCCACAGTTAGTGATAAGCAATAACGGAAAAATATGAGGCCCAGTCACCTGTGGCATCTGGATACTGTGCTTAGATCTTAGGGAGCCACTTACTTCAACTACCTCTCTTGTTCTCATAGACTACATTTATTAAAAATAAGAGGTTTCAGATGTGTAAATATTGTATCTTTTCTCTGGTATGGAAAATGAAGATGTAACTATGTTCTAGAATATATAGTAGATATTGTGAAATAGAAAATATTTAAAAGGAAAAATGCAGTAGGGGTAAATAATGGGGGAAAATGTGATAGTAATAAAAAAAGGAAACAGCTTATGTACATAGGGGATGGGGTTGTTGGAGTGGCTGGGGGGGATGGGAAAAATGAGAATCAAGGCGTGTCATGTTCTGTTACAAATTCTCAATATTGAATGCGATGATGATGCATATATATAATCTACCAATAAAGATTTGAATTAAAAAAAATAACAGAAACTTTTTTCAAAACTTTTGTTAGGTCTAGGACTACCTCTTGACTTGATTTCTTGTCAATAATTGAGGTATTGGGCTGGGATTTAGCTCCGTCATTATTCTGGTCCCTGCCTTGCAAGCATAAGGGCCTGGATTGGATCCTCGGTAACCACATACAACAATATTGGTGGTCACTCATGCCCACCAGCAATCAGTACTATATACCACAGTTCTGGGTGTGGTGGCTCATGCCTGTAATCCCAGCACTGAGGAGGCAGAGACAGGAGGATTGCTGAGTTTGAGGCTGAGTTCATGACCAAGCTGAATTACAAAATGAGACCTTTTCTCAAAAAACCAATAATAATAATAATACTAATAATAGAAGTGCTTTGTATGCTCTTCTGAGTACAAGTTCAGTCCTTTGGTTTCACATATCATTTAACAAAGTAGAGTTTGCCTTACCATGCAGAAAGCAGGAGCACTGGAGTTATTTCCCCATCACTTTCTCTCACTTGCTGACTCTCCTGCACGACTACCTCACTTTTTTCTTCAGTAACCTTTGACCTCACTTCTCAGCTAATACAGTCAACACAAGAGCACGGAAGCAATTATATGGCTATGTCCACTACTTTGCCAAACTATGTTTTACATTTTTGTTTAGCTTAGCTTATTTTGAACCACTACAACAGGATACTACAACTTGGAAATGTATAATGGGAATTTGTTTCTGATGGCGTTGGAAACTATGAAATCCAGAATGAAGAGCCAGCCCAACATAAGGGGAATTTTCTGAATCATCCCTTTGCAAAAAGGAGATTCTTATTTATTCCAGAAAGAATGACTATTAGCTAGAAATTAAATAATAATAAGTGCAAGAGAGGCCAGGTGGGGTGAAGAAATCTTTTAATATCTTGGTCAGAGTGTAAACTGGTTCAGTCACTATGAAAATCAGCATGGCAATTTCTCAAAGAAATAAGAATAGAAACTCCACCTGAGCCAGCCATTCCCCTTTCTATGTATGTTCTCAAAAGAGATAAAGACATTAAATTATAGTGACATAAGCATGTCAATGTTTATAGTGGCACAATTCATAATAGCTAAATCGAATTGTTCAGTAACAGATGAATGGATAAAGAAACTGCAGAGCCCAGCATGTGGAATACTACTCAGCAATAAAGAAGAATGGATTTAAGACATTTATAGAATAGATAGAATTGGAAAACATAATGTTGATCAGAAGCACAAGCTGAAAGACTCTATGCTTTCCTTCATTTGAATAATGTAAAATAAAAATAAGGAACAGAACAAAAGTTTTCTAGAAGGAAACAATGAGTTAGGCCCCCTCTCAAACTCTGTCACTACTTCCATCTCTCTCATATACCCACACATGGGTTCTCCTGTGCAGATGCTTTTTAATTCAAAATAATTCCATTTGTTGACTGTTGCAGTTATATCTTCTGCACTGAAGGTTCTGTTCAAAAACGTCTTGCCTTCACCTATGTCTTCAGAGGTTTTACACATTTTATCTTCTAGCAATCTCATTGTTTTACTTGCAATGTTTAGGTTTTTGATCCACTTTGACTTTAGTTTAATATATCACTAGTTCTATGCATCCCAGGGGAGGAGGGAAAGAGGAACTAAGAAGATTTAAGATATATTGTGAACAGAGACAAAGGATCCCTAATGAATGTCAGTATCGTATGTGGTGATTCTGAACTAAAATAATGAAAGTGGGAAAAGGGGTTCTGGAGATGGAGGGAGGTGAGAGACCTGCAGGGGAAGAAAATGGACAGAGAGTGATGATGTGTTGCACACATGTGCCTGCTCACAAAGATGAAAAAGATGAATGTAAATTTCACCTACTGCAAACATCTACACATTTTTTTTTTTTTTTTTTTTTTTTTTTTAGTTTTTTTGAGACAGGGTCTCGCTTTGTGATTCAGGCTGGCCCTCAGCTCAGCCTCAAACTCACATCACAATCCTCCTGCCTCTGCCTCCCGAGTGTTGGGATTACAGGCGTGAGCCACCACGTCCGGCACTGTGGTATGTGGTGCTGGTTGCTGCTGGGGTGAGTCTCCACACCCAGTATTGTTATGTGGTTACCGGGGAATCGAACCCGGGTCCTTGCGCTTGCAAGACAGGCGCCGGAACCACTGAGCTAACTCCCCGGCCCATCTACACATTTTTAAGGGGTTAATTTATCATGCTATGAGGAAATGACTCCCACAATAAGGACACTGATTTATTTAAGACAGAATCCTTATTATCTAAATACCTCCTATATGTTCCACCTACTTATATGTTTACAATGGGAACTAAATTTCTTTCTGTATTTTGAATAGGACATTCAGGTCACAGCCTTCCATTACCACATCAGTACAATTCTAATTCTTTCACAGAGCTTGTGGCCAAGTCTCTTCTTATGTTGTAAATTTAAGTGTGTTATTGAAGTTGTCTTTTTATTTTTCCTACTTCACTGTTTTTCCTTCCCCACTTAATTATAAATATTAGGTAAAAGATTTGTATTCTTATTTATTGCCAAAAATAATCCATTTTTGTATAGCTTTATTCATTTATATTTCACCTCTGCATGAGTTGACTAATGTGTCTCAAACATTTTTCTACATTCTCTTTTAAATTTTGTTTTAAACTGGGCCTGGTTGAGTACAGCTGGAATCCTGGCATTTGGGAGGTTGAGACAATAGGATCTCTGTGAGTCTGAGAACAGCCTGGGTTACGTATTATTTGAGGCCAGCCTAAATTACACAGCAAGACCTTGTCTCAAAACAAAACAAAACAAAATCTTGTCTTAAGATTTTCCTAAATTTATCTCACTCTAGGCTATGAAATGAATACATACAAGGACAGGTAAGTACTTTTTCTCTTACTGATTTTCAAAGACAAAAGTGTCAACAGTTTCACAGAATAAGAATGTAGAGACTCCTTCAACTTTCAAAAATGTACAATGCCATTTGAATCACTAAATAGCAAATGCTTGAAGCAAAGGATAATCATTAAGAGTTTGGAAAGATAAGAAAGTCAGTTCTCTAAAATATCACTGGATATTTTGTCTGTGGATTTATGTGCCATAAATGTATTTCTGTAATGGCCCATGCTTTTGAGTTTTTCTCAAAGTGTCAGTAACTCAAGGGTTTCATGAAAAGCAAATAAAAATCATGTTGATTTGACATTTTAATAAACATTAATGAAGTTTGGAACTAAAGTAGAAATCAATTGAATATACTTTTAATCTACACCACTATTCACTTAATAACATGTGACATTTTTATTACTCTCAGAATCTCACTTGCTTATTTTATTATTCTCCAGAATGACTAATTTCCGATATCAGTGATTTTTCCTGTTAGCATAATTACATGCACTCCCTCAAATCTCTATCTCACAAATGAAGAAAAACATTAACCCTGTTCTCTTCTTTAGTTTTCAACAAGTTAAGACAAAGACTTACTGAAAGTAAAGAAATTCTTCCTTAAAATAATCTATGGAGGAGAAATATTTCTTTCTAAATGAACTGATTCCTAGAGATAGCCCAAATCATCTCACCTTAAATCAGGTAATATAGATTGCTGAACTTTATAGATTAAATACTAAGATCTCGTTTTTGATCATGCAGTGAGAAAGTCTTGAATACTGTATTATAGTAAATTTAATAATTTAATTAATTTCCTATAAGTGCACTTGTGGCCTTAATTCATTTTTGCTTTCAGGTTTTGCTTACCTCAGTGCAATTTGTGATTGTATTTTGCTCTACATGCCCTCTGCAGACTCACGTGGCTAAGTGAAGCATCGTGAAAAACTAGGCAAAGGAAGAGTAAAAAGTCCTTCAGACCTTCTTGCTCACTCAAGAGCCAGTCACACTGGTTAACAATGCTCAGTGGAGATTACATAATGGTCAGTGACTCAGTGTTTTTATAAGGTATACACTGCTATTCCTATTTGTAATTTTTGCCATATTTTTGCTTTTGACAAGTTTCAAATAACTCATATTACTCGTGAAGTAATATGCTCAACTTTGCTTGTTTTGCAAATGTTGAATCTTTGCCTGTAAAAACTTTCTAGGTAAGTGGTTTTTGTTAGTCTTCCCCTCAATTGTATAAAATGAGGACTTTTTCACTTGTTGATATCTGTAGAATTAGAAGCTTCTTTTAGTTATTATTATTAATATTTTACTTATTCTGGGTTTCCAGAAGGAAGAGTGATGGTGAATTATTTCTTATTCCTCTCATTGAACCTATAATTTCTATTATGTAAAGACGACATCACTATCTCTTTAAAATATTCTAAAACAAGTTTTTTGATTCCACTCTTGTGGCTCCATTGGTCATTGGCCATTAACTCAGCCTGATTTCAATAGGTTCTTCTTAGCAATTTTTCTCAAATAATGTTTACTGAATATCCAAAAATAGATTCTGCTTCTGACTCTAGGAAATATTTAAATACTCTTTATCTCAACTGACCACTATAACCCAGCTGTGCTTTGGCTCAAAAATGGCTTCAAAGTGATTTGATAAAGTATTCTAATCTTATATGCCTTCTGGGAAATTTTGATACAATCTGGATTGACATTAGGCAGAATAAAACTGAGACTGTTAAGAAACACTTTGTTCCTCATAGATCTTTAATTCTACGTGGTTTGAGTTGGAGTGGAAGAAAGTAACATTTAGAGAGAGATACTAATGGAGAAACCACATCACTGAACTGGTAAAAAAGATAAAAAAAGAAGTCCATATGATTTCTTTTATAATTAAAGATGTGTCTATATTTTAACATTGGAATATACAGTGTTATTGATGGATTTGTAGCTATTATTAGCTTATCTTCCATTATTTCAAGTATTTAGGAAATGAAAGACAACCTTAAATAGAGCAGAATGACACTAACTACTTTTGTTAAATAAGTGAAGCAGATTTTGTTGATAAAATTTGGTAAATCAGCACCATGATTCCTGTTACACTAGGGTCCTATTTGTATTTTTTGCCATAACATGTAGAAGATTTATCAAAGACTTTTCTCTACAGAACAGTAAAAAAGTAGATTTTAGTGTTTGAATTTTTGCTTCAGAAGCTAAAACTAGGCTATACTTTTCTTAAAAAGTCTACATCATAAAGCATATGTACATGATTTATAGGTTATTGTGATAGAGTTTTATTAATATTTTTAGTTACATAGTTCTGTTATTACTTGTTTTGAATTTCATTATTATGTTCTATCCTTATATTCATATGCTTTTCTTTAGGTGAATTATTAAGAATATTTCATAAACATATATATATATTTATATGGAATAAATAACATGTCATATGAATGTGTATTATATAGATGAATTAAAATACTTGAGCAAATTTAATGGTCAGAAACTTGAATATAATAGTGTAACATTATTGATAATTCTATGTGTTATTACATATTAGCTATGCAACTGACAAATCAAAGGAATATAGAGTTGTGAAGGATGATGTGATATCAGATGCAGATGTAGAGGAAATGGCGTGGTTAGAATAGGAATATTTTGTAAATAGCACCTTACATGCATTTGCCAACACTTATAAGAAATATATTGGAGATATTAGCATAGGGAAAAAAATTTAAAACCAAACCTCAGTAGAATGGAGACTAACAGAAAGAATTGACAATTGGGATCTCATTTTATTAAAAAGATTCTGTGCAACAAGAAAAACCCCCAACAGTGCAAAAAGACAAGCTATAAGTTGGGGAAGAAATTTTACCAGCAGTTCTTCGGACAATGGTCAATGTATTCAGAATACATAAGGAACTTTAAAAAATGAACCCCCATCAAATTTAAAGACCCACTTCAAAAAGGGCATCTTAAGTGACCAGAAACTTTTCAGAAGAAAGAAAGGTAGCAAAGAAACATGAAAAAATGTTCAAGGTCACTGGTCATCAAGAGATGAAGATGAAAACAACACTGAGGTTCTATGCCACTCCACAAGGAATGGACGCCATCAAAAAATCAGCCACAAACAAATTTTGGTGGGGTTGTGTGGAAAAGGGAATACTTATCAATTGTTGGTGGGGGTGTGGACTGGTGCAACTACTGCAGAAATCAATGTAGAGATTTCTCAAATATTTAGGATTAGACTTTGCTATGCCCTTGCTGGATACATTCAAGAAAAAATTAAAAGCATCATATCATGGTGCCATATGTACAGCTATATTTATAGCAGCACAGTTTGTAATAGCTAAATCATGGAAACTTCCCAAATGCCCATCAACTGGAAACTGGATAAAGAAGATGTGTGTACTAAAATGGAGTATTATTCAGCCCTAAAGAATGATATCTTAGAGACATTTATACTTAAGTAGATGAACTTTGAGACAATACTCGTAAGTGAAGTAAATAGGACACATATATAAATACAGTACCATTTCTCTAGTATAAGAAACTGAGAGTGTAAACAGGGTCCATACTATATGATATGCATCCTATATACTAATATCACTATGTGTCCAATTTATTTAACACCAGGATTTGTACACCAATTATTGGCACATTTTATCTACTTTGGATTTGGTTTCATTACTAAGCCCAGTCTCACGTGTTTTGTAACTTCTTTCATGTTTCAGCTAAAAGAAGCATGATCCTTTTAAGTAGATTACACAAGGTTTGTATGCAAATTAAAGCAACTATGTTATAGAAGCTAGAGAATAATGTTACTGAAGAGAGATCTGGTATATAAATATGATTTTTAAAATAATTTTTTCCTTACTTTCTTTCACTTTTAAATGGGAACAAATTGTCTTTTTCATTATAAAAACAAGATAATTCTTCCATATGTACTTCCAACGCACTATTACCATTATTATCCTTACAACTGAATTGACTTTTTTTTTTTTTTTACTACATATAAGACAGTAGGGGAACTAAAGTGTTGCTGATAGCTACTGAAAAATGGGCAGCTCGAAGGCTGATCTGAGACAAATATTTAGATTAGGGTTATTAAGAGTGCTGAGACCAATTAAGGAACCCTGCCATGTGCTTAAAAGAATGTGCACCGCCACCACTTCTGTGGATCCTAAATTAGATATTCTCCTATTATCAGAGCTCCAGTGCTTCAAAGTATATGTAAGAAGAGCTTTAAATAATTTACTCAAGAATCACTAATAAATGAAAATCAGGAAAAGTGCTTGGATGGCAGGTAAAATGCCAGGTACTTTCTATGACTGGTTTTGCCACAGTTACATCTCCCATAGATAAATTAGATAAATTGAATAACAGTTGCCTCATTTAAAGGCAGTGAAATTAGTGAATATCTGACGTTTATGCTGAAGATGACATGTGAGATGTAAGTGGCATGAAGCAGTGCTGCTTTATTAGACATTAGAACAGACCATTGAGTAGTGGAGAAAGGATGGAAACAACTTGTTCTGTGTTTTCCCTCCAAGAGTGCACAAAGGTGCTGACCAAGGTGCTGGGAAACTATGATCTCATTAGGTCAATCATATTTTCTTTATAGGTTAAATTTTGTCATTCAAATCTGTCCTTTTAAAAAATAAAACATTTTGCTCTCCAATCTGCATTACCTTCCTAGCCATTCCTAGATAAGTAAGTTTAGAGTATTTTTCATTTTCTGACATCACTGAGCATTTCAAGTTACCATTTGGTCAATAAGTTCTTCCTATTGATCAAATCCTTCTGTTCTGTTGTTAATATGGCTGATTTTTATCCCTATTCCAAAAGATTTCTTGTTGCTTCTTTTCTGGAAATTTTCTCCTACTACTCATCTATTTTAAAGAGAGTTAAACCGATTTTTACATATAATTTCACCACTTTGTAACTGTATGCTTGTATGTGAATTTCCAACCAATCAATTTTATAATTGCCTATTCTTCTTTCAGATGCATCCCGATTTAAAAATTGATAAATTATCCGTTTTTATTGTAGCTCTGATATGTTGTATTAATTATAGCAAAAGGTAAATAACAAAATTATTTAACTGAAGTAAACATGTTTGAAATAAAGAAACCAAGTGAGAAATAGTTGTAAGAAGACCTTGAAGTATGGTTCTAAAGTCAACAAGCCTAGACATTTTGGTGTAATTGGTAAATGTACAGATTCACGTGTCACGTGATGTGCTCCATATGACATCTCTTTTTTTGTGTGGAAAAGTTCCATTTTCTATTATTGTAAAATCTTGGAGGACTCTCTTGTGTTCTATTTATAGTTAAATTCCAAAGTCATCATAAATGTTTTTCTTTAGAGTTCCATGAGCAGCAGACTATTAATAACCTGCATGTTAGTACAGTGCTTTGCATGCTTGAGATGTGGATTCCTAACACAGCCTGATAATTTTGCTCTAGTTCACAAACCCCATTACTCTCACTTTGTTTCAGAAACTTAAATTTTCTCAAGTTTAATCTTCCCTCAAAGGTTTAAGTACTATTTTGTAGTAATTCCAAGTAGTTGTACAGTATCTATAATTTTACAAGACACATAATAGACTTTTAATGAGGAGAGAAAATTTTCTTGCTTTCCATACCCAAGCATCTTAACTAAGTGAAGGTAACTATGGAGTAAGAAGTATGTGTTAGTCATTTTTTATATTCCCAAACCTACTTTTCATTTTAAAAATTCTCTTGTGTTTTCTAGCTCACACTCTGTTATCATCTACTCAAAGCTGGTGTTGTTACTGTCCTAAATATCCTTATTTTTATTTTTAAATTCTTAAAATAACTTTGCCATATTGTTGCATTTCTTAGGGTAGGGCAATAGCTATAACAGAAACAACTAAAAATAAACAGCTATTTCAACTGAATAAATATGTGTTTTCTATTCCTCTAAACAGATCAACGTGACTCATGTAGTCATGGGGAAATTGTATAAGGTAAATAACTGTTCAGTTTTACTGCAAGAGGAATCCACAGGGAATTTGCATTTATATAATGAAGAGTGCATGAGTTTATACAGTGATGAGTGCGTGTCAGCTGTAGTAGGAAAAAGATCATGAAAGAATTTCTAAAGATTCGGTTTTTCAAAGGTTGGACATCATAATGTACCAGTAAAGACTTGAACTAAAAAAATGTTGAACATCACTTCGGTCTACCATCTATGGCTATAACTTACTTCAAGACTACTGAGCTAAAGTATAAAAGCATATTATGTTCAAAGGGAGAAGAAATCTAGTTGATAAGTAACTGAGAGTATGTCTCATAGGTGGGATTTTTTTAGTGACTGTGTATGGAGAAGCTTGTATATACTATTTTTTAAAAAGAAGAATTGAGGCATTTTGAAGTTGAGATTTGATGACTCTTCTGAGATCCAAGACCAGGGCCATTAAATATGCTTCAGTGGATGTTGAAAGACTGAGCTTTAAAAATTATTCCACAAGAAGATGTTTCTGAATAAATTAGTTTCTAGAAGGCATACAATACGTTTGACTCTGAGATGAACATTAAGAACTCATGATGAAAATTCAATATATTTTCAGTGGCATTTCCATTTTCATTTTTTTTTTTACTTTAACTGAATGTGTTACCTTGAAATAGCCCCAGTCATTTTTAAAAATTTTAAGAAAAGATATTTTCCCTCGGGGAAAAATGACTCACCAAATAGTCACTGCTAACAATTATTCATTTATTTCTCTTTATATATTAGAAGCACACTTTGGAGTTGGGGTAGATGTTTATAGAGAACTTTCAAATTGTTAGAATGAAGTAATTCATGCATCAATGATTCACCTATTTGTGTATTTCGACTTTCAAAAACAGGTTTCAAAAACAATAGCTCATAGAGAGTCTTCAAATTGGTAGTAGCCATAGTGATACCTTATAGTAGTGCTTAGGTAATGCTGAAAAAATATTGTCAGTGAAAGAATAACCAGCTTTGTCTTTCAGGAAATCATGAAGCTCTTCACCGTCATGATAAAATATACCTTTGAATCATAAAAATATTTGTAAATTGAGGATTTCAACAGTGGTCTACTACAGCACTCAAATCATTCATTTTGCTTTTACTTTTATAAAAGATATGCTGAAGTTTTTTTTTATAATTGACATAATTAGATAAGACTATGTGATACTTTGATAAATGTAAACATTATACAACATTCAAATCAAAATAAGTATATCTAGCTCCCCAAATACGCATGGTTTCTTTACTGTAAAAACATTAAACATTTTTTCTCTAATTCTTCAGCAAAACATTATGTTTATTTTTAGAGCAGTTGTACCTATTAGCAACTAAAATATCATAAATCAAAAGTAAAAATTTGTTTCTTTCATTTAACAATTATTTGTGCAGTTATTGATCTAACCTTATAAATGCTTTTTGGAAACAATAATATAGTTTAGGAAATTCACATAAACACACATGCACATACACTTTCTATGTGCTAGTGAATATTTATTGGTAATTTCTTTTTAAAATGAAATAACTTTCATTGCATAATATAAAATATTATGCATAATATGAAATTGCATAATATGAAATTGCATAATATGCAGTATTTTTCTGCTATTTTAGGACTCTACTTTCCTCATTGTTACAGGAGATAATCATTATAAAAGTAGCTCATCTCTGAGTTATCTTGTGGATCAAATAATTCTAAACACTTATTGACTTTAACCCAGATATGAAGCAATTACTTATTTATTTGAACTATTCATTGCAGGGAACAAGAAAAGAGTTGTTACCAAAGCCTCTGCAGTGGGTCCTGTCTTCTGTGAGCCACAACAGCATTAGGGAAATTAAAGAAGAAAGACAGGAAATGAGACTTAGAGGAGAAGCTGGCTTCTGGGCTTATCAGTGCTGCTCTGGGCAGAAAAGATGAAGAAGACATCCGGGGCTTGCCACTCTCTTGGGCTCACAGAATGTAACAGATGACTTGGAGGGTGGTGATATTTCTAAATCATGAGGATCTTTTGCTAATTAGGGTCTTAAGTTGAAAGACATTCTTATAACAGTAGGTGGGGTGAGTTAGTCTGAAAAGAAATTGGTCCCTCTCCAGGTGAGACTTTTCTACTCAGTTCTCAAAGACCCAGGATGTCTTCAGCTGATGAAATCTTGCCCTTGAGTACCACAGCATTATGAGACCACTAAGGTTTTAGCTGTGACCTGAGAAAAACTGGAGTTATGTTTTGACCTATCATAGCCAGCTTGTAGGCAGGAAGACCAGGTTTAATCATAATCTAATTATGAAATAATTTTTCCCCAAAATCATGTGGAATTGTTCCTAACTATTCTTTTAGCATAGAATTTAAATATTTTAAAAATATTCTAATTTATGTTAATGTGATTTTATTAGCCCTTTTAGGCAATAATGCACAAATATATATTATTAACAAAGTTAGAAAATGTCTTTGTGAAATCATTTGAGGCTTTTTTCCCATTGTACAAAGTGTTACAGCAAAGAATATTTCATGTGTATAACAATAGATGATATCACCATTAACAAATACTTAGCAAGTAACTCCCTAAAATTACACTGCAGCAGTAAATTTCATTTCATCTTCTTGAAAACAGAATACATAACCCTCTTAGGGAATACTTTACATAAATATCTGTTCTCTTCTTCCCTATTTACTTCTTTAAACAGAAGTATTTGTTTAAATAAACCTATGGGCATTTTATGATCTTGTTATAATCTTGTAATTCTTCATGCACCTTGTTACTCAAAATGTTCAAATTTTAGTGATTGGAAACTTTTTCAAACAACATTTATGGTTTTAGCTTGATATCAGTTAATCTTTTATTGACCCAATTAACCAAATTGTTCAAATGTCAGGCTGGTTGTTACGTGAGGGTCCCCTATATATTGTAAAATGGAACAAATCAATTAAATTTTTTGAAAATTTCATATTTTGAAATCCCTTGGATGAAAACTTTTAAGCAAATGAAATTAAGAAGTGTGTGTTCAATCACTGCTACTGCAAAAATTAAAATAAATAAAGAAAGGAATAAAAAATGAAGAAATTAAGAAGTGCTGTAAGTATATGAAGTGGTGGATTTGTTCATTAGCTTGTTGACATTAGCAGTTTCAAAATGTGTATCACAAAACACAAATTTTGTATAATTTAAATATGCATGACATTAAGAGTTATAAAATGGTGGCTTCAAATGGTTGTCATTAAGAATTATTTAAAAATCTACTTAATTCAGTCATACAAAAACCATAGATAAGAATATATATGTGACCAGTCTTGTTACGATCAGTAATGTTAAGTGCTGTGACCGTGATGAGATCCTGTACCTACCATATTAATTAATATATTTATTATAGCCTTTTTTATAATATCTGTACAGACCATTTCACTTTGGAAACTACAATGTATTTGTTAAATATTATTTATTTTTATATAATTTAAAATAAATATCAGCTAGAATTTTAAGGACAATGATATCATTAACTAATCATGTAAGGCAACCTCACTTTGGTTCCCGGAGCATGTTGGTGCCTGCACCAGGTCTATCTATATTTAGGAAGATGATTCTGTGCAGTTGGCATGTCCAGCTTTCTCTTTCCTGCTGAAGTCATTCAAAGGGTCAAAGCAGTGGGAGACAAAATAATGAGACAGGAAGACAAAACAGTGAGAGGCAAGGTTAATTCTTCCTGCTCACTTCTGTGTCATGTTTCTCCCGGTGTTGCTAACACTCACGGAGATCCAATAAAAAATCTCCCACCCTTTTCACAGCAGAAGGGCTGTGATAGTTACCTATGGTAGCAAGTTTCCGGTGCTGTTTGATTCCTAGTTTTAGCTCCTAATCAGGCTCAGATTCTCCTAAGAATTTGTGGAATGAAATTACACAACTGGAAACATTTCCAGTGAATTCTAATTCCTCTCAAAAACACAATCACTTTGATTCTTCAGTTAATATTTTGTATGCAGGTATAGAGAGATACATAGATGTTAGATAGACAGACAATATAAATTCATATATTCTACGTTTTTAATTCACTCATATTTTCCCCGAGTCATATACAGTGCTTAAGAGACCATATTTTGGAGAGTGAAGGGCTAAATTAAAATTATTTTTTGAACTTGTAACCTATGTGACCTCAGGAAAAAAGTTTTTAAATATTTTGTGTATGTGGTTACTAGTTTGTCAAGTGGAGATTTAAACAATGCTTATCACATTAAATAATTCTAAATACTAAGAAAAATTATAAAATATTTTTAAAGTTACCTAGAGCATAAGCCTCCCATAAATTATAATTGCTTTTCATAGTTCTTTTTGTCACTAATATTGTCACCATTACTATATTCTTTCTATATGGGGTGGGATGCCCATGATATATTTATATATCTATCAAAATTTTATATCAATTTAAATTTTAAAGAGCCAGGACATCCTGACACTTTTATTGATGTTATTGATAAATTTTGTACATACATTATGATCACATTCCACATTGAGAATTTGCAACATTATATGATACCTTTTAATTCTTATTTTTTTTCCATTCCCCTGTCTTCCCTACAACTCCCCACCTATATACATAAGCTTTCTTTCCTTTTTTAACCATCAGATTTTTTCTTTCCCTTCTTTACTTTCCCCTACCCAGTCTTCCCTTTTCCTTTTGAACATTTTCTTCCTATTTTACATTATTTAGCATACATTTTGGCATTTATTTATATCTTTGCCCTGTCATACTAGAGAAAATATATGGTATATGCACATCTGTGTCACATTCATTATATTCGTGTGTATCTCCTTAATGTATGACACTTCAATCTTTTAAATTTTGACTTACTGAATAAGAGAAAATATCTATTGAATGTAAATTCAAGGTTGGACTGATTATTTCAGTAAAAGACATATTTCCATTAATCCACTTGAAAATACTCACTTGATAACACTTTTTCGATCATTCTTGATACTTTTTAGACAAGTGCTCTTTCTGGGATTTCTGGAAGTCTTCTTTCATTGTGTCTTCATAAATTGTAATAAAGAAATAGGATGAAACTTGCTGCTGAGAATCACTTAACAGAAATCAGGCTCATTAAAACTTTATGGTTTCAGTCTACAAACATGATGTGGCAGCCAGGAAAGTAGTTCAGATGCACAGCATCTTCCTGGCAAGCACGAGTCCCTGAGTTCATTCCCAGTACCAAAAACCAAAGCAAAACAAACACGGAAGTGCTTTTACCACTCACTGTAGTATAATGTCCTTAACTCTTCTGTAAAGAAAGCTAGGTACAGTTGGGTGATGATTCTGTACCGCAAACAAGTACTAATAAAAGAATGTAAATTCGAAGGGAGCTAATAAACATTAAATGTGTACTTATCCAAATTATTTACTGGGTCTGGTTCCAAGTGTAGATCTTCACCAGACTGAAAATGAGAGAAGATAAAGGAAAGTGTGTAAAATGAAATAGGTATCATGCATATGCACTAGCAGACATGATAATGCAAACATGTATTGAAAAGATGTACTAATAAAAAAAGTGTGAAGGGCCGGGGAGTTAGCCCAGTGGTTCCGGCGCCTGTATTACAAGCGCAAGGACCCGGGTTCGATTCCCCGGTAACCACATAACAATACTGGGTGTGGAGACCCACACCCAGCAGCAACCAGTACCACATACCACAGTGCCGGGCGTGGTGGCTCACGCCTGTAATCCCAGCACTTGGGAGGCAGAGGCAGGAGGATTGCTGTGATGTGAGTTTGAGGCTGAGCTCAGGGCCAGCCTGA
>PVIR01022064.1:8550-28779 GCA_004026965.1 Petromus typicus
AGACTCACGCCCAGCAGCAACCAGTACCACATACCACAGTGCCGGGCGTGGTGGCTCACGCCTGTAATCCCAGCACTCGGGAGGCAGAGGCAGGAGGATTGCTGTGATGTGAGTTTGAGGCTGAGCTCAGGGCCAGCCTGAACCACAAAGCAAAACCCTGTCTCAAAAAACCTAAAAAAAAAAAAAAAAAAAAAAAAATATTGTTATACCTAAGCTTTAAAAATAATTAAATATCAATTTGTTTATTAACTACTACAGGAAATATGAATTTAACAATATTTATCACCTAACCCTTCCTACTACAATGTATGAAATTGCTCCATATTTAAATATTTATGAAACAAGTTTAAGTAAACCAATATTTAATGTTGGAAACTGCAGACAATTTACTTACTCAGACTTATTTACTTAGATTTAAGGATGTCTGCCCTACCCTGCAGATAAAATATTGGAGTTATTGCTGCTTGAAGAAGTCAGATCGGTCTTCACCCATTGCCCCTCATGGCATTTCGGGGTACCTCTTTAGAGGGGAAAATATTACAGGTAGAAAAGCTAGTTAGAAATATGGCAGGCAGACAAGGCTGGCCGTTGGAAAACTCACAAGAAGGGAGATTGCTACCAAAGGTCAGGAACATCAGCAGAACTCCCTGAAAATGTTGACCAATTGAGGCCTCATTCTCCTGAATAACTAAGTCAATGGGGAGTCAAGGCCTAGATCCACTTATTCTTTCCCAGGAATGTAGTTAATTATAAATTCCCTGGGGCAAGAGGCCAGGAATTTGGCCCAGCTGGGATCAAAAAGACTCTGTATGACTTAATTTCTTCTTGTGACACAGGAGAGCAAGACCTGGCTCCCCACTTAAAAACACGAGCTCATGTTCTCTAAAATTGAAGAATGAATTTTAGGAACAACTGACGGAGGTTTGAGCAGGAAAATGATATTGAGAGAAGTCTTCTGCCTAAGGGAGACAGAAGGGGGAACCCGAAGAGGCGGGTAACCCATTCACCTCACTTTTCAGAGGGCTTTTATGGAACAATGCCATGAGGTGAGGCCAGTTTAAGGTGGGGGCTTCCAATAAGATTCAAGGAGGTGGACAAATTAACAGCTAACCAATGGGTAAAGTGGGGGCTTCCAATAAGATTCAAAAGAAATGAGCAAACCAGTGGAATTACAACAAGTACAGTTGTTTAAGCAATCTTGTTCAAATGGGGTCCAATGAGAAATTAAGTCATATAGGGTCCTCCCCACCATCAGGAGGCTCTTCCAGGTGGGCCAGACTTCTGGCCCTTTGTCCCAGGAAATTTACAATTACTACATTCTTGGGAAAGGAGGAAGTAAGTCTAGACCTTGACTCCCCACTGACTTAGTTATTCAGGAAAATGAGGCCTTAATGGTCACTGTTTTCCAGGGGTTTCTGTAATAGTCTCCTTTCTTGTGAGTTTCCTCCAAGGACCTTCCCTGTCTGTCTGCCTGCCATATTTCTAACTAGCTTTTCTACCTATAATAATTGGATCCCATTTGATCAAGAATTGCAACTGTACTTTTTATAATTCCACCAGTTCTCCCATTTCTTTTAAATCTTATTGAAAGCCCCCACCTTAAACCCAACTCACCTCACAGGCTTTGTTCCATAATAGCCCTCTGAAAATTGAGGTGGGTGGGTTACCCACCTTTCCAGTTCCCCATTCTGTCTCTCTTAGGCAGAAGCTTTCTCTCTCAATATCATTGTCCTACTCAAGAAAAAAGACACTCGCATTTAAGGATGTCTGCACTGCCCTATTAGAACTTCAGCTACTGGGAGTATTTTGGATAACCACCCTGTGAATTTTGGATGTGAAGGTCTGAGACTACCCTGTTTTATACATGCTAGGGCTATGAGTGTGGTGGGTGCAGGATATTGGGCCTTCTGCTACTGCTGCTGAGAGTAGCAAGAGTCCAGCCAAGGCTCAGTCTTTTTCTCAATATTTCAACTTGATTGTTTGTTGTTTGTTAATACTTTTGCTGTGAGACTCACGGGGGACCAGAACTTACCACAAGGGTTCTGGCTGTGTCTTTTCCCCCTGTCTCCCACAATTTAAGGATTACTTGACTATATTCTTATAAACGCTGGGCTATATTGTATTCTAGGATGATTTTTTTCTTCCTTGAATAACTTTCTTTGTACTTTATTCGCATGCTTTCTTTTATTTGCTTAATCTTCTATGTCTTAACTCTCCCTAAGTTTTTCAGAGTTAATAAAGAACATATCAAGTTCTTCATGGACACTTTTCAGAGGTCTTTGATCTGTTCCAACTCAATTGATTGTGCACTATGTTTTGACAAGTCCATGATGCTAAAATCTACCTGCAACTCCAACCTAGAGATCCCATTCTCTCTTTTCTGAGTTGCACTTCCATGTCCTACATCCGTGTCACTTATTTTCTTGATTTAAGGTGAAACAATTTTGTAGAGTCTTTGTGAGAAAAATAGTATAGGAAATTAATGACTTGAGTGGTTGCAGCTCTGAAAAGAGCTTTTTCTAAAAAAATTAGCTTTTTCTAAACTTAGTGATTAGCCTTAAATGAAGGCAGTAAAGTGGCTGCCCATGGTTCAATCTTGCTAGTCACATAAAGAATTGAGAAGCCAGAAGAAATACACACATTTCCCATGCTTCTTGCCATGTAGCACTCTACACTGGACTCTGCCAGCCAGAAGGGGTCACCCATAGCCATGAGTCAAAATAATCCTCATTTCCTTATAAAGTTACCTAGTATCGAGTATTTTGTTATGGTAACACAGACTAATGTGGCACTCTACTATTTTTGACAGATATAATTGATTTTCATGTAATCTTTTTTTAATTCAAGTCTTTATTGGACATTATATATACATATCATAGTTACTTTCAGCATTGAGAATTTGTACCAGTATATGATATGACATGATTTAATTTTCATTTTTTCTCATTTCCCTACCCACCCTACAACCCTTTGCCCCCTATACACGTAGGCTTTTTTTCCTTTTTTTGTTACCATCACATTATTTTTCCCCTCTTTACCTACCCCTATATCCATTTCCTTTTTTTTATTTTTTTAATCTTTATTGGTACATTAAATATACACATCATGATTGCACTCCATAATGGGGATTTGTACCAGTATAAGACACAACTTAATTCTCATTTTTTAAAAATACTTTCTATTTCACAATACCTACTTTCTATTCTGAAACTCATTTACATCTTCATTTTCTCATATCAGAGAAAAGATATATTTAGACATCTGTGACCTATTTATTTCACTTATGAGGATGTCCTAAAGGTACATCCATTTGAGTATGTATAACTCAACCTTATCATTTTTATGGCAGAATAATACTCCCTTCTATAAAACAACCACATCTTTATCCAGTCTCCAGTTGATGGACATTTTGGTTGTTCCCAAGATTTAGCAATCACAAACTGAGCTACTATAAGCGTGGTTGCACATATATCACTCTGATATGAATCTTTCATTCTTTTGTGTACATATCTAGCAGAGGAATAGTGGGGTCAAATGGAACCTCTAAACCTAGTTTTCTGAGAAATCTCCAAAATTGTCTCCACAGTGGTTGCAGTAGTGACACTTAATGTAAAGGTTTCTCCAGTCTGTGTAATGCCTGCCTCCCCCAAATCCCTTGTTCATTTTGTGACATGAATGTTCTTAAGTGATAGACTAAATGTTTTATGGAAACACATGGGGCAAGTTTTTCTCTTACAGAATTCACATTTGGATCTGACTGAACTGTTTTATGGGAAGTGTCTGAATTGTACTATTTTAATTCTTTCTTTTGATCTACTTCAGTTTCTTAAGAAGAAGTATTCCAGATGTGTTGTCTTGTCAGCACTATAGGGACTATGCGGGGGAGTTGGACAGGGTGGTCGCAATGTTCATTATGGAAATATAGACTCCTCCTCACCCAGAACTTGTCTTCAACTGTCACTCCTCCTCCCCTCCATGGCAAGACCAGGCAAAGCTTCTCATCTGATTCCATAAGTCTCACCAGACAGAACATTCACAGTTCAGGCAGCACAGACATCTTACTCACAGTAAGTAATAGATTTTTAAAGTTTTATTTCAAAAGAGGGAATTAGGAATACAAGAGGAATAAATGCAGTGTGTACTCTAAGCATCACGACTGGCCTTTTTCTAAAGCATTTCTTGGTATGTAAAAGTTCATGCTGAGGTTCTAGGCACTTAGTGGTGCCTGCAGCATCACTGGCACAGACCCATTAACCTGCTCGTTTCTCACCAGACTGTAAGCACTGGTTGTTGATCGTTCCGATATTACTAATAGAGCATCTCTAGTCTTCCTGTCTTGACTTTTCTGTTTTCTCTTTTGCTTCTCATAATGTCTAATTTTCAAAAACTTTCCAAAATATATGTGCCCATTGTTCCTGTTTCTCCATAAAAATGCCAAAGAACATTAGGAAACAATCATAGATTAAGTTAAGCAAGGAAAGAAAGCTTACCAGCATTTAATGTTTTCATATAAATCAACATTAGGTTCAATCTTAGGAAAACATAAGAACATATTTGACATTAATATTACTTGCATTGTAGATTTATAAAAACATCTATGTTTAAAGGAACTAGTGAGCAAAAAATCCCTAAAATGTACAAGGGTTCCAGGAAGTGGAGATTTGATGCCAAGAGAAGTTAGAGAAGGACATTTATCATCAGTGGCATGCGTTGTTCACTCAGTCCTCTGGAAGTTACTGGGCATGCTCAGGGAGAGCCCTATTATCTCTGGTTGTCACAAAGACAAGAGAAAGTTGTTAGCGATTTATGTAGGGCCAGATATTTCTGGGAAATAACAAGGTTAGTTTAGTCCTCCTCTTCCTCCTCCTCCTCCTCCTATCTGCCATTATCTTTACCTTATACCTTCTGGTGAAACCATTTCTTAAGAGTAGTTTTCCTTGAAGGCATAAACCCACATTCTGTGAAGGGAAAAAAGCCAGTAACAATTTGTTTTAATGAGATTCATTTCCTTCCCCAGTTGTGATTGAAGCAATGGAGAAAATTGCCTGAACTATAAAATGAGAGCTAGGAATTCTGGGGTTTACTCTTAATTATCCAGCAATATACAGTGTGACCTTGGGCTAGTTGTTTATTTTGTCCATCTGCAAGAATGAAGATAATGCTATAGGATCTGGAAGAATATCTCAGTTCAGGAGCCACAGCAATTATACTTGTAAATATGATGCATTTTATTACATGCTGTTATAACTTACTAACACTATACCCTATAATGGATAATCAGTGAGCTTACATAACAGTTAATAAGTCCAGTATGTAACAAACATAATTAGCTGTCCTATTTTCTAAGAGTGTTTTGATTTATAAGCATGAGACTCATGCCAATGAAAGCAAGACAATACATTCAAAATAAATGGTGTAATTTCCTGATATGTCTTGTGTAGTCCTCATTTTTAGCCTGACAGAGGAATGAGCCTTTAAACTTTTCACACAATGGCCCTTTTCAGAAGGTTAATGATCTACAGATATATTTGGCAATAAAAGCAAGATCAATTGATTTCAAAACAAGTAGGACCTCAATTAACAGATATTGTCTCCTGAAGTTTTTGTCAAGGTCTCTATTTCATTAAAGCACACCAGGGTTGCAAAATTCAAGATGGAAATTTTTAAGTTGACACAAATATGTATATCTGACTATGATTCACACTAAAGATTACTACCTTGTAAGTTAAGGTATTAGGTTTTTGTTCAAAATCTATATACAAATTAATTTTAATTTTTGAGATATTTTAACTTTATTATCTGTTTCCACAAACATGTAACTATTAGTCAAAAGTCATTGAATTTATCATGTAATCATAGTTTATTGGTAGTTACTATATATCAAACTATGGCTTCAAGGTCTTCTTATTATTTTATCTCCTTCAATAGAGTGACTCCATAAGGTGAGAGTTATAGTATTTAATTGAAGTAGGTGGTTGAGTAAACTCAGAGGACAGGCTGTTAGTCAATATTATAAATCTTTAGCATGTTATTTTTTGTCCCAAATAAATTTAATCCAGTGTATGAACATATTTTGAAGGTAAAATAATTTTTGTGGATCTTAATTATTAAAAGGCATTAAGGTATTAACTTACTAAGTAGAATCTACTGTTCCAAAAATAATTAATACATTCGGTGTGTTCCAGGGAGTTTCTAGGTAAGGATTAGAAATGATATATTCTATTTGTTACTCATTGGTAAAGAAATGAAACAAGAACAGATGGAAGGACAAGTAGAGACAGACTGCCAAAGAGTAACAGGGAGACAACTTCTTCAGGTCCAGAATCAAGTCTTTCAAAACCTGTAGAGCCATATATCCTGACTTTTCTCAATATCTATCTGTAAGTATTTCATCTCACTTATAATCCAACATTTTCATTAAAGTCCTCACTACTTCTGAAGCACAGCTCTCTAGTGCCCCTCTGCCTGAGCAATACACCTACAATAACAAGTGTTCTTCACAAGAAGACCAAAGTTATGGAAAGGTAAATCAGACCAGAAGGTTGACACTGTCCACCACATAACCACTCCCAATGCACTTCGAGACCATCTTTCTTTTTTTTTATTATTATTTTGTAGTTCAGGCATCTTCCTGCCTCTGCCTGCTGAGTCCTGGGATTACAGGCATGAGCCACCATGCCTGGCAATGTAGTTTGTGGTACTGATTGCTGGTGGGCATGCATCTCCATGCCTTGCATTGTTGTATGTGGTTACAGAGGATTGAACCTGGGACCTTATGCTTGCAAGGTTGGTGCTGGAACCACTGAGCTAAATTCCTGGCCCTATGCAGCACTTTTTATACTGAGACCTTTCTAGCCTTAAATTTTCATAAAATGAACCTGAAGGAACAAAGTCTCCAGATTCTTGATGGAATGGCAGAGCCTTTCTGCTCAAGACTTTTCTTTGTAGCTAAATAAATCTTACATGCTCAGAGATCCCAAAATATTGCTGAATTTTTTTTTCCCCTAGGAACCCAAAAAGCCATGTGTCCTCAATACAGTGTGCTGGACAAGTCCTACTAAGCCCTGCCAGACAATGTCAAGAGACAACGTCCAAACTGTGGCGATAATTCATCTTTTTTTATGAGTTACAGGTATGTGGAAAATCTGAACACCACTCTACACAAAAAGATACAATGTAGGCATATACCTATAACAAAGTATGGCATTTCAGGCAAGTTGAGAACTCAAGCTCATCTATGGACATAAACTAAGAAAAATATTGTCTACCCAGCTAGTAGCCTAGAACTGTCTTCTCCAATATATCCAATTGATTTTTGCTATTTACAATAGTTATGTTGTACAAAGTTTTTTTGAATGCTGAAATAGTAAATACTGAACTGTTGCTTCTAGGGAAAGTAAAGGACTGGGATCTTGTGAGTTTCTGTTAATATTTTCATCCACAAAAAAATGTATACCTTAGTTTTATTTGTGTTTCTATTTACATATTGTTGATTCAATAACACTGAACTTACAGTGGAGTGTTGTTGTTCATACATGAATGAAGCTTATTTAACATTTCTTTTCGCTGCTTTCACTTCAGATTGTAGGCAGCAGTTTAGTGGTACACTGAGCAGTGAAATCATGTATAGAATTCATAAAAATGTAAAACAGGTGCACCAAATTGTCCAGGAAAAATACTTGTTTGTAGTATAAAACAAAAGAAAGGAATATTGTTTGTTCAACCTCAGTGGAGAACCTTTTGAACTGGACTGCTCAACTTTTTGTTTCTGCCATTTTCTGTACATCTGAAGTGAGTGGAATGCCCAAGACATATTGATTTTTATGCTCTTCTGTAGTTGTTTATGCCCTTCTCCTTAAACTCCTGTGTTGAAATACTAACCACAAGTGATGTAATAGGAGTTAATCTCTGGGAGAGAATTGGGTCATGAAGGTTCTGCCTTCATCTGCCTTTATGAGACTGACTCTACAGAGTCCGTGTTCCCTGACCACCAAGCAGGGACACAAGAAGAAGACAGCTCTCTGTGAATCAGGAACAGGTACTCACTGCACCCCACTGCTATCTTGACCTTTTGCTTCCCAACCTCCAGAATTGTGTGAAATAAATTTTCACTGTGTCTCAACAATTCAATTTATAATACTTTGTTATAGCAACCTGAACAGACTGTGAGAAGATTAAAAATAAATTGTTCCAAGTAAGAAAATTCACCAGTACAGATGGTGTGACCTGTAACACAGTGAACCTTATGACCAGTAGGTCTCCAGGATTCTTCCATCAGTTCTTGATATTTGGCATCACTGAGAACAAGTGCATGAAAGAAAGAATCTTGAGACTTTATAACTATAATTTCTCCTATATCAAAGTCTCCTTATATTTTTATTTATAGCACTGAATGTCCATACTGGAAAAACAAAGTTAATTTATATAAACAACCTAATGCTGAAACTCAAGCTTCTAGGAAAAAAAAAGAACAAGAATCCAAAATACATTCAAGAGAGAAAATTATAAGGATTGAAGGAGAAATAATGCAATGGAGACTAGGAGAATGATACAAATAAAAAATCAACAAACTGAAAAGTTGGTTCTTTGAAAAAATAAGTGAAATTGACATACTCAGCCAACCTTATAGAAAAAAGAAAAGAAAAGGTTCATATCTATGCAGTTGATAATGAAAAAGTGAAGCCACAACAAATCCAGCAGAAATTCAGAAGATAATTAATACATACTTGGGAAGCTTTACTCCAATAAAATGGAAAGCACTGAAGAAATGATCAGATTCCTAGACACATATGAATTATGAAAACTGACTAAAGAAGACATAAAAATTCTACCCCCAAGTATCAATCAGTGAAATTGAAAATGTAATTACAAACTTATCAACAAAGATAAAGTCCTGATCAAAATGGTTCTGCTAAATCTACAAGAAATTTAAGAGCTAATGCAACTGTTTCTCAAACTGTTTAATATAATAGAAAGGGAAGCAGTACTCCCAAATTGATTCTCAGAAACAAACATTACCTTGATTTCAAAAGCAAAGAGAGAGAGAACTACAAGATAATCTCTATAATGAACTTAGATGCAAAAATCCTTAATAAGATACTGAAAGCAGAATACAGAAGATGATTGAGAAGATCATTTAACCTGACTAAGCTGGATTTATCCCACCAATACGAGGATAGTTCATATACATAAATCAATGTTGTACACAATATTAAGCAACAATGAAAAAATGGACATGATCATCTCTAAAGATGTAGAAAAAACATTTAACAAAACCCAAATTCATTCATCATAAAAATCCTAAGAAAAATTGGAATAAATGGTCTCTATCTCAATCTGATAAAAGCCACCTAGGACAAACCAGGGCCCAATATCATACTAAGTGGTCAAAAATGGAAATATTTCATGTTGAAATCAGGAACAAGAAAAAGATGGTCATTCTCACCACTCCTGTTCAATATACTTCTGGAAAGATAAGCCATACAAATTAGACAAGAGAAAGAATAAAAAGTTATATAGATAGGAAAAGAATTTAAATTGGCATAAGTTGATGATGACATACTTTATAAAGAAGGCCTCAAGTACTCCACCAAAAGATTGTTACACTTAATTGCCAGATTCAGTAAACTATCTGGATACAAGGTCAACATTCAAAAATCAGTAGCCTCCTGGTACACAAAAAACAGACTCAAGGCAGCCTGCGCCACTGCAGTCACGCTGAGGTCAGAGCATGCTGGAAGAGCGCTCAGGGATTGTGTGTAACAGCAGGCAGGGCCACAGAGGCAGCCCACACCATTGCAATCATGCTGGGGTTGGAGCATGCCTGAAGAGCTTCCAGGACTGATTATAACAGCGGGCAGTGCCACAGAAGCAACAGCCCATGCTACTGCAGTTACATTGACATCAGAGCATTCCAGAAGAGCCCCCAGGGACTTTGTAAAACTGCGGGCAGGGCGATGGAGGTGGCGCCCTGCACCACTGCAGTTGTGCCAGGATCACAGCCTGCTGGCCTCCAGAACCACACTGGAAGAGCACCCAGGGACTGAGTATAACAGCGGGCAGAGCTGGGGAAGCAGAAGTCAGCGCCATCGCACCCAAGCAAAGCCAGACCTGCCTTTCTCCAGGTCAATTGTGGAGCCACATCCAGGGACACTATACTGGTGAGTAGGTGGGTCTGTTGGAATGTCAGCCAGTACCAATGCAGCAGGACAGGGCCTTAAGCCTACTGACCTCCAGGACCAATGCACAGGCAAACCCAGGGCCTCTCTATTGGTGAGTAGGTGGGCTTATTGGAACCTCAGGCAGTGCTATTATAGCAGTGCAAGATCCAGAGCCTTCGTGCCTCTAAGCAAAAAGGAGAAGGTGTTCTGACTGTATTATTTGTATTGTTGGCCCAATATGGTGTGCCAGGAATAGAGTTTGTTTTTTGTTTTTTGTTTTTTTTAGGTCCCAATACAGAATGTAGAGAACAACCTGGAAACACTGATTATTTTGAGAGTGCTAAATATTAGGAAGAAAGGCACTTGCAACAAACATACCCAGAAAACATGGCAGGTACAAAGCCAAAAACAACAGCAAAGACAAAAACTCAGAGATTTGAGGAAACACTCAAAGTCTCAGATACAAAGATCCTCACCTCAAGGTAACAAAGGAGGAAGGAAAATAGAGAAGTTTGAAGGCCAGTATCCAGGGTCCTCAGAAATTGTAACCAAAGCAGATCTAGTAAAACAGAAATCAGAATTGATCTCTAAGATGAAAGCAGAGATATTGGACACAGTCAACACGATAATTAATAAAGCTAAGAGTAAATCATGGAGTTGATACAATCCAAGATAGCAAAAGCAATGGAACCTTTTAAACACCTACAAGCACAAGTCCAGGAAATTAAGAAAGAAAGTGAACGTTTACATAATAGAATGAATATGGAGAAGACCAAATTTCAGACCAAGAAGACAGGATCTCAGCCAATGAACAGGAAAGGCATAATCTATGGAAAAAATAAAGTGATAATGAAAAGTCAATCCAACAGCTCCTAGATGATTCAAAGGAGAATAACATAAGATTGATTGGAGTCACTGAGGAAGCAGGAGACAATGCTAAAGACATCAAAAAACTATTCACAGAGATAATGGCAGAAAACTTCACAGAAAAAGGAAAAGAATTGGACATACAAATATATGAAGCATATAGAACTCCACATGCCCATGACATGAAAAAAATCTACACCTCAGCATATAATTATAAAGTTCCAGATATCCTAAAAAAGAATAAAACACTGAAAGCTGCCAGAGAATACAAAACAATCACAATGAAGGGAAGCCTGTCAGGATCACAGCAGACTTTTCAACTCAAGCACTCAATGTAAGAAGAGCCTGGAGTGAAGTTTTTCAAGCCATAAAGGAGAAAAACTTCCAATCCAGACTAATGTATCCTGCAAAATTGTCCTACAAAATTGATAGGGAAATAAGATACTTCCATGACAAAAACACCTGAAAAACTTCACAAATACGAAGTGTATGCTCCAAAACACTCTAAAAAATATCTTGGAGAAAAATAAGGAAAGTTACAAATCTATGAGGCCTAACCTAGTCAATCCATGGGGCCAAACAAGAAACTGAAGGGAAAAGGGCAAAAGTAGAATAACAGAGCTAAGAACAGGAAAACACGGCAGCACTAACTTTGCCTATATCAGTAATAACGATTAATGTCAAAGGACTCAACGTGCTAATTAAGAGATACAGACTGGCACAATGGATCAAGAAGCAAGATACTACAATCTGCTGCATACAAGAAACACACCCAATGCAGAAAGAATTCCAACGACTGAAAATAAAGAAATAGAAAATAATACTCCATGCTACTGGAAACCGCAAAAAGGGAGGAGTGGCGATCTTACTTGCAGACAGAATAGACTTAAAGCCAAAACTGATAGAAAGAAAGATGGACACTATCTTTTAGTACAGGAAAAGCAACAAGAGAAAGAAATAACAATCTTAAATATTTATGAAACAAATTCTAATGCATCCAACTATATAAAACAAACATTGTTCCAATACAGACTGCAAAGAACAACCCAGGAAACACTGCTGTTTCAAGGTCCCTAACTATTAGGAGGAAAGTGACTTGCAACAAACAGCACCAGAATACAGGGCAGGTCAGAGATGAGGAAACACTCAAAGTCTCAGATACAAAGATCCTCACCTCTAGGTAACACAGCAGGAAGGGAAATAGAGAAGTTTGAAGCCCAGTCTCCAGGGCCCTCACAAATGGTAACCAAAGCAGATCTAATAAAATGGAAATCAGAACTGATCTCTGGGATGAAAGCAAAGATATTAGACACTGTCAACATGATGATTGATAAAGCTAAACAGGAAATCATGGAGTTGATAGAATACAAGATAACAAAAGCACTGGAACCTTTTAAACACCTACAAGCAGAAGTCCAGGAAATTAAGAAAGAAAATGAAAGTTTGTGCAATAGAATGAATTTGGCAAAAGGCCGAATTTCAGACCTAGAAAGACAAGATCTCAACCAATGAATTGGAAAGGCATAATCTATGGAAAAAAGCAAGTGATAATAAAAAGTGAATCCAATAGCTCCTAGATAATTCAAAGAAGAATAACAAAAGATGGATTGGAGTCACTGAGGAAGCAGGAGACAATGCTAAGGACATCTAAAAGCTATTCACAGAGATAATGGCAGAAAACTTCACAGAAAAAGGTCAAGAATTGGACATACAAATATATGAAGCATACAGAACGCCACATGCCCGTGACATGAAAAAAATCTACACCTAGACATATAATCATAAAAGTCCCAGATATCCAAAAAAACAATGAAATACTGAAAGCAGCTAGAGAAAAGAAAACAGTTACATTCCAAGGGAAGCCTGTCAGGATCACAGCGGACTTCTCAGCTCAAACATTAAATGCAAGAAGAGCCTGGAGTGAAGTCTTCCAAGGCCTAAAGGGAAACAGCTTCCAACCTAGACTGACTTATCCTGCAAAACTATCCTTCAAAATTGATGGGGAAATAAGATAATTTCATGACAAAGAACACCTGAAAAACTTCACAAATACAAAACCTGTGCCCCAAAACATTTTAAAGAATATCTTGGAGAAAAATAAGGAAAGTTACAAATCCATGAGACCTAACCAAGTCAACCATGGGACAAAACAAGAAAATCATGGGGAAAAGTCAGAAATAGAATAACACAGCCAAGAACACGAAAACATGGCAGCGCTAAATTTAACTATATCAGTCATAATGATTAATGTCAATGGATTCAATGCTCCAATTAAGAGATACACACTGGCACAATGGATCAAAAAGCAAGATCCTACAATCTGCTGTATACAAGAAACACATCTAATTCAGAAAGAAACCCATGGACTAAAAGTAAAGGAATGGAAAACAATACTCCATGCGACTGGAAACAGCAAGAAAGCAGGAGTGGCGATTTTATTTGCAGACAAAATAGACTTCAAGCCAAAGCTGATAAAGAGAGATAAAGATGGACACTATCTTTTAGTTCAAGGAAAAATCCAAGAGACAAAAATCACAATCTTAAATATCTATGCTCCAAATTCTAATGCACCCAACTATATAAAACAAATGTTAACGGACTTGAAAAACAAGATAAACTTCTACATAATAATAGTAGGGGATCTCAATACCCCACTGTCACAAACAGACAGATCAACTGGACAAAAAGTCACTAAGGAAATCCTGGAGCTCAACCAGACTCTTCAGCAAATGGACTTAATAGATGCCTACAAAGTATTTCACCCCACAAAGTCAGAATTTACATTCTTCTCAGCTGCTAATGAATCATTCTCCAAAATAGAACATGTGCTCATTCATAGAACATGATGTAGCAAATATAAAGGGATTGAAGTTATCCCTTGTATACTGTCGGACCATAGTGCCCTGAAATTGGAGCTGAGTAGCAAAGGAAAGCCCAGGATCTTCACAAACCCACGGAAACTGAACAACACTCCACTGACCAACCAATAGGTAACAGAAGAAATTGAGCAGTTCTTACAACTAAACGATAACCCCAGTACAACACATAGAAATTTATGGGACACAATGAAAGCAGTTCTACGAAGAAAATTCATAGCAGTGAAAGTCTACATCCAGAAAATGGAAGAAGCTCAAATAAACAACTTAATGCTGAAACTCAAGCGACTAGAAAGAGAAAAGCAAAACAAACCCAAAGCTTGAACTAGGCAAGAAATTATAAGGATCAGGGAACAAATTAATGCAATACAAACCAAGAGAATGGTTAAAAAAATCAATGAATCCAAAAGTTGGTTCTTTTAGAATATAAACAAAATTGATAGACCCTTAGCCAACCTCATTAAGCAAAGGAAGGAAAAGACTCATACCTACGCTATTAGGAATGAGAACGGAGAAATTACTACCGACCCAGAGGAAGTCAAGAGGATAATAAACACCTATCGTGAAAATTTATACTTTAATAAAATGGAAAATATAGAAGAAAAGGATAGATTTCTAGACACATATAAACTCCTAAAGCTGAATACAGAAGATATAGAAAAGTTAAATGCCACAATAACAACCTATGAAATTGAAAATGTAATTAAAAACGTGCCAACAAAGAAAAGCCCTGGGCCTGATTTTTTTACTGCTGAATTCTATGAAACTTCTAAAGCAGAGTTAGGGCCTCTACTTCTGAAACTCTTCAATGAAATCGAAAATGAAGCAGTACTCCCAAACCCATTCCTGGAAGCAACCGTAACCCTGATTCCAAAAGCAGAGAAAGACCCAACCAAAATAGACAAGTACAGGCCAATATCTCTAATGAATATTGATGCCAAAATCCTCCATAAGATCCTGGCAAACAGAATACAGAGAATTATTAAAAAGATTATACACCCTGACCAAGTTGAATTCAACCCAGGGATGCAAGGATGGTTCAACATACGTAAATCAATCATTGTTATACACGATATTAACAGGCTTAAGGACAAAAATCATATAATCATCTCAATTGATGCAGAAAAAGCATTTGACAAAATACAACACACATTTATGTTCAAAACTCTACAGAAGATTGGAATAGATGGTCTGTATCTCACACTAATAAAAGCTATCTATGAGAAACCTTCAGCCAGTATCATACTAAATGGTCAAAAATTGAAACCTTTCACACTAAGATCAGGAACAAGACAAGGGTGTCTTCTCTCACAACTTCTGTTCAATATAGTTCTGGAAATATTAGCCATAGCAATTTGGCAAGAGAAAGAAATAAAAGGAATAAAGATTGAAAAAGAAGAAGTTAAATTGTCATTATTTGCTGACGACATGATACTCTATCTAGAGGATCCTAAAAACTCAAGTAAAAAACTGCTGGACATAATTGCAAATTTTAGCTACGTAGCTGGTTACAAGGTCAACGTTCAAAAATGAATAGCCTTCGTATACACAAACAGTAGACCCACTCAGATAAAAATTGGAGAGTCAGTCCCTTTCACAATAGCACCCCCAAAAATAAAATACCTAGGAATCAATCTAACAAAGGAGGTGAAAGACCTCTACTCTGAAAACTATAGCACTCTGAAAAAGGAGATAGAAGATGATATCCAAAAATGGAAAGATATACCTTGCTCCTGGGTAGGAAGAACCAATATTGTCAAAATGGCTATCCTCCCAAAGCTACTCTACACATTCAAGGCAATCCCGATTCAAATCCCAACAGCATATTTCACAGATCTAGAGAAAAAAATTCAAGCTTTCATATGGAACCACAAAAGACCTAGAATAGCCAAAGCAGTTCTAAGCAACAAGGATATGGTGAGGGGTATTACAACTCTGAACCTGAAACTATACTATAAAGCCACTGTGATAAAAACTGAATGGTACTGGCAAAGTAACAGACCTGAGGATCAATGGAGTAGACCAGAAGATCTAGAAACTACTCCCGATACACTGAGCCACCTCATCTTTGACAAAGGATCTAAAAATCCTCAATCAGGGACAGATACCCTCTTTAACAAATGGTGCTGGAACAACTGGGTTTTAGCTTGCCAAAGGCTAAAACTAGATCTAACTCTTTTACCGTGTACCAAGCTAAAATCAAAGTGGATAAGAGACCTAAATATTAAAGCAGTCACTCTAAACCTACTGCAAAACAGGTTGGGTAAAACTCTGAAAGATATTTGCTTAGGGAAAGACTTCATGAACAAAACTTCTATAGCACAGGAATTGGCTGAGGAAATCAACAAATGAAATCTCATTCTTTTAAAAAGCTTCTGCACAGCAAAGGAAACCACCAACAGTGCAAAAAGGCAATCAACAATGTGGGAAAAAATCTTTCCCAGCTGTTCCTCAGGCAAAGTACTACTGTCTAGAATATATAAAGAGCTAAAAAAATCAGTCCACCCAAATTTAATGACCCAATTAAAAAATGGGCATCTGAAATGAACAGATATTTTTCAGAGGAAGGAGTAAGAGCAGCTAAGAAGCATATGAAGAAATGCTCAACATCATTAGTCATTGGAGAGATGCAGATGAAAACAACATTGAGATTTCATCTCACTCCACTTAGAATGGCTGCCATTACAGAATCAGCCAACAGCAAATGTTGGAGAGGCTACGGAGAAGAAGGAACCCTTCTCCACTGTTTGTGGGACTGTAGACTCGTACAACCCCTGTGGAGATCAGTTTGGAAAATCCTCAAAAAGCTAGGATTTGAAGTCCCATTTGACCCGGCCATTGCCCTGCTTGGTATCTACACACAAGAATTAAAAGACTCATATCACAGTGACATATGTGCACCCATGTTTACAGCAGCCCTATTTGTGATTGCTACATCTTGGAAACAACCCAAGTGTCCATCAACTGGAGACTGGATATAAAAGCTGTGGTTCTTCTACAGAATGCAGTATTACTCTGCCATGAAAAATGATAGGTTTGAATCATTTCTACTTAAATGGACATACCTTGAGGACATCCTCATAAGTGAGATAAATAGGGCACAGATAGGTACATATCACATCTTTTCTCTGGAATGAGAAAATAAAGATGTAAATGAGTCCTCGAATTGTATGTTATATACTGTGAAATAGAAAATGTTCAATTTAAAATAGGAAGAAGGGGGAAAATATTGAGATTGTAACAAAAAACTAAGGAAACAAATTTTATATATATGGGGGGCAGTAGGATGGGTAAAGCTATGGGAAAAAATGAAAATTAAGTTGTGTATTATACTGGTACAAATCCCCATTATGGAGTGCAATCATGATGTGTATGTGTAATGTACCAATAAAGATTAAAAAATAAAAATATATACAACAAATATTGATGGAAATAAAAAACTAGATAAACTCCTATACAATAATAGTAGGGGACCTCAGTACCACTTTGTCAAAAAGACTGGACAAAAATTCAATAAAGAAATACTTGAGCTTAACCATATTCTTCAGCAAATGGGCTTAATAGATGCCTACAGAGTATTTCTCCCCACTAAGAAACAATTTACATTTTTCTCAGCTGCTCATGGATCATTCTCCAAAACAGACCATTGCTGGTTCATAGCATTGGTATAGGTAAGTGCAAAGGAATTGAAGTTATCCCTTATATTCTCTCAGACCATGGTGCCCTGAATTGGAGCTGAACAGCAAAAGAAAGCCCAGCATCTCAAGAAACACATGGAAACTGAACAACACTTTGATGACCAATCAATGGGTCATATAAGAAACTAGACAAGAAATTGGATAGTTCTTACAACTAAATGATAACCACAATACAACATATAGAAATTCATGGGACACAATTAAAGCAGTCCTAATAGGAAAATTCATAGCAGTGAAGGCCTACATCCAGAAAATGGAGCCAGCTCAAATAAACAATTTAATGCTGAACCTCAAGTGACTAGAAAGAGAAGTGCAAGACAAACTCAAATCTCTCACTAGGCAAGAAATTATAAGGATCAGGGCAGAAATCAATGCAATACAAACAAAGAGAATGGTACAAGAAAATCAGTGAATCAGAGTTTGTTCTTGGAGAGGATAAACAAAATTGATATATCCTTAGCCAACCTTATTAAGTAAAGAAAGTAAAAGGTTCATATCTATGCTCTTAGGAATGAGAATGGAGAAATTACTACAGGCCCAGAGGAAGTTTACAGGATAATAAACACCTATTGTGAAAATTTATACTTTAATAAAATGGAAAATATAGAAGAAATGGATAGATTTCTACACACATATGAACTCCCAAAGCTGAATGAAGAAGATACAGAAATGTTAAATATCCCAATATCAATCTGTGAAATTCAAAATGTAATTAAAAACTTGCCAACAAAGAAAAGCCCTGGACCTGATTTTTTTTACTGCTGAATTCTATGAAACTTTTAAGGAAGAATTAGTGCCTCTACTTCTTAAACTCTTTAATGAAATTGAAAGGGAAGCAGTACTCCCAAACCCATTCCTGGAAGTAACCATAACCCTGATTCCAAAAGCAGAGAAAGACCCAACCAAAAAAGAGAACTACAGGCCAATATCCCTGATGAACATCAATGCAAAAATCCTCAATAAGATCCTGGCAAACAGAACACAGAGAATTATCCAAAAGATTATACACCCTGACCAAGTTGTATTCATCCCAGTTATACAAGTGTGGTTCAACATACATAAATCAATAAATGTTATATACTATATTAAGAGGCTCAAGGACAACCATACGGTCATCTCAATACATGCAGAAAAAGCCTTTAACATAATACAACATCCATTTATGTTCAAAATCCTACAGAAGATCGGAATAGATGGGCTCTATCTTAAATAAAAGCTATCTATGAGAAACCATCACCCAGCATCATACTAAATGGTCAAAAATTGAAACCTTTCACACTAAGATCAGGAACAAGACAAGGATGTCCTCTCTCACCACTCTATTCAATATAGTTCTGGAAATATTAGCCATAACAATTAGGCAAGAGAAAGAAATAAAAGAAATAATGATTGGAAATAAAGAAGTTAAATTGTCATTATTTGCTGACAACATGATACTCTATCTAGAAGATCCTAAAAATTCAAGTAAAAAACTGCTGGGCCTAAATGCCAAAATGTAGCCACAAAGCTGGATACAAGGTGAAAGTTAAAAAAATCAATAGTCTTGGTATACACAAACAGTAGACCCACTGAGATAGAAATTGGAGAGTCAGTCCCTTTCACAATAGCACCCAAAAAATAAAATATTTAGGAATCAATCTAACAAAGAAGGTGAAAGACCTCTACTCTGAAAACTATAGCACCCTGAAAAATGAGATAGAAGATAATATCAAAAAATGGAAAGACATATCTTTCTCCTGGGTAGGAAGAACCAATATTGTCAAAATGGCTATACTCCCAATACTGCTATACAGAGTCAATGCAAACCTGAGTGAAATCCCAAGAACATATTTCACAGATCTAGATAAAAAAAATCCAAACTTTCATCTGGAACCACAAAGACCCAGAACAGCAAAAGCAATTCTAAACAACATGGACATGGTGAGAGGTATTACAACTCCAGACCTGAAACTATACTATAAAGCCACTGTGATAAAAACTGAATGGTACTGGCAAAGTAACAGACCTGAGGATCAATGGAGTAGACCAGAAGATCCAGAAACTACTCCCGATACACTGAGCCACCTCATCTTTGACAAAGGATCTAAAAATCCTCAATTGGGGACATATACCGTCTTTAACAAATGATGCTGGAAAACCTGCACTTTAAGTTGCCAAAGACTAAACCTAGACTTAGCTTTTTCACCATGTACCAAACTAAAATCAAAGTGGATAAGACACCTAAATGTTAAAAGAGGTTTTCTGAACCTGCTGCAAATTGGGTTAGGTTAAACTCTTGAAGACATTGGCTTAGGGAAAGACTTTTTGAAAAAAACCTCTATAGCACAGGAGTTGGCAGAAGAAATCAGCAAATGGGACCTCATTCTTTAAAAAAGCTTCTGCACAGCGAAGGAAACCACCAACAGTGCAAAAAGGCAACCAACAATGTGGGAAAAAATCTTTACCAGCTGTTCCTCAGACAAAGGGTTACTATCTAGAATATATAAAGAGCTCAAAAAATCAGCCCACCCAAATTTAAAGACCCAATTCAAAAATGGACATCTGATATGAACACATACTTTTCAAAGGAAGAAGTAAGAGCAGCTAAGAAGCATATGAAGAAATGCTCAACATCATTTGTCATTCGAG
>PVIR01022065.1:0-28588 GCA_004026965.1 Petromus typicus
TGACTTTTCATTAAATTCTTATTGCATTAATTTGTACCTATGTATGTTCAGATGCAAATAAGCTATTATGTAATTATCCATGTAGTAAAAATGGCAATATAAATTTTCATTATTATAATTAGAATCAATTAAATGACAGATGTTAGTTAACTTTCTTTTTAGTTTACATCTATATTTCTCAGAGAATTAAACTAATTCTACTCCATAATATAGGACTTTATCAACTTTTTTTTCCTTGTCAAAGTAGTTTTGTTGTGATATTTGGGACACAATCGGATTACTTGCCATAATTCTGGTAGTAAACAGGAAATTGGGGATATATATTTTAACATTTACTAGCCAATAATGAAGACCAGAATGAAAAATAAACAGGATGTGAGACACAAAATGCTGGCGCAGAGTACTGATGGACTGATTATAATCCAAGGAAGAGTCACAGTGAACTAATGAATGGGAAAAGAGTGGGGAAAACAAACAAACAAACATGAAGATGAAAAGGAATGAAATTAAAATAATACTAAAACTTTTAATGGAGAGATTTTGATTTGTGTCTAGCAAGGGCATAAATACAGGTAACATATCAGTGATCATGATAATGTGTAAAAGGAATCTGTAAAAATAAGAGTAGAAAGTCACATTTAATCTTTCACTCACTTAAGTACTTTGGATTCCATTCCCATTGTCAAGGAAAAAAAAAAGTGAAGGATCAGGAAAGGAGACATAATATGATTTCCTTGTACACAAGATCTTTTTGGCTGCACTGTGATGAAACAGAAACCAGAGATGAAGGAAATAAGAAAGGAGAACAGCAAGGATACCTGCCTGTCTGGGCACTTTTAGAAAGTCTGGGTGAGGGGTTACTGTCTGTACCAGGCATTGCAGCACAATGCAGCTCGGTTGACTTCCTGTGGAAGAGAAATATACTTACGGATGGTTTGACTTCCACGTCTAACTTATGGCACAATAAAATGATGGTGAAAACTACTGAAATCTCTTATTTTCAGTACCCTTTTATACAAGTGTTATATTACATGTATGAATATATTTACAAATGTAAATACAGTGGTGTCACAGTTCATGAACTTCTTCCACAGTGTTGGAAAAGATGGCCACATTTGTGTTTGTAAGGGACAGGTGGCCGCAGCTAAGTTTGTCTACACTTGATGTAGAATTTTGAAAATAAGAACACAGGTTTGCTTTTTTTGCAAACCAAATTGTACGCAAACAAGAGCATTCGTGAACCAAGGAATAACTTATAAATATACTAGAAAATAAACAATGTAGAATATTTTATTAGATTTTTATAGCATTAAATGTGAGCAGAGAACAGAATATGGCTGGAAAGATAGAGAAATTATATGAAAGTGCATATAATTTAAAGGTTCATGTGACAGTATGTGAAATATACCTTAGTAACAAAATGAAACAAAGAAGAAATATCTCATGGAGCTATATTATCATTTCTAATGTGGTAAAATTTTGATTTAAGTAACATGTTCTGAGAGAGTTTGGCAAGATATTCAAGTATTTGTAATAAATTTCAACTTGATAAGTAAGTGCTATTTGTAATATAAATACAGTAGTAGATCATACTAAATTTCACATGAATATAACTGAGCCAATGTTCTCTCTCCCCCTCCTTCTCTTTCTCCGTGGGTGTAGGATTTGGATGATTATCTTGCAATAGCAAAAATTTAAGGAGGATATCTTATCCACAAAATAGAAGAAGAAAAGAGCAATAAGATCCTTCACTTCAAATGAGAATAAAAAGATAAATAAGATGTGGAGGGCTCCAGAATTTTGTAGAAAAGTACCACCTGAGGAAGGGTATAACACTGGACCAGTAAATCTGTTTCACAGCAATACATGTAACAATTCTGCAAAATCCTCAAAAGAAGGTAGGGGCAAGTGTTGTTGAATATGTTCCTTGTTAAAGGTTCATGAGAAGCTTTCCACTGAGTCTATAGAGAGTAGTGATCCTGTTAAGGAAAGTTTCTCTCTTGTCTCTTTCACATCAGCTACAAAGGTCTTCAAAGATAAAAGCATGCTAATTTGTTGATTTATGTTTTATATTTTATTTATTATTTACATTATAGTATTAAAATAATTTTATATGAATAATTTTGGTTATCAAAAATATCGTGTTTTCATTGTTTCATTTTTAATTCCAATTTTTATTGGTGCATTATATATATATATACACACATCATCATCACATTCAACAGTGAGAGTTTGTACTAGTATATGACCTCAATTGATTCCATTATTTTCCCATTCCTCTAGCCACCCTTGTTTCCTTTTTTTAGTACCATTGTTTTCCCCCTTGTTATTTACCCCATACCCTATTTCCTTTTAAATATTTTCTATTTTACAATATCCACTATTTATACTAGAACTCATTTACATCTTTATTTTCTCATATCAGAAAAAATATAGTATCTACACATCGATGACCTATTTATTTCACTTATAAGGATATCTTGAAGATACGTGAATTTCATTTTTTATTTTTAATTAAAATCTTTATTGATGTATTGCATATACACATCATTATTGCACTCAACAATGAGAATTTGTACCAGTATATGACACAACTTAATTCTCATTTTTCCCATAGCCCTACCCATCCTACCACCCCCACCTCCTATATACATAAACTTTGTTTCCTTTTTTGAGTTATAATCTCATTATGATACATGCATTTTGGTGTAAATTATATAATCTTATCCTTTTTTTTTGGCAGAATAATACTCCACATCTTCGTTCACTTTAAATAAGAATAGGAAGATAAATAAAATGTGGAAAGCTCCAAAATTTTGTATAATAGCACCACCTGAGAAAGGGCATAGCCATCTATAAAAGAACTACACCTTCTTTACTTCTTATGGGGAAACTTGTTTTGTTATAAAGATAGTGCTTTGGATTTAAGCATGTTTCAGGAATGAATTACATTCTCAAACCAAAACTTTACTATACTAATATATGTGTGTGTTAGAAAACAGAAATATCTTATGAAGTGTTGAATTAATAATAAACTATACAGTGCCAAAATAGGGAGGTAATATTAACATAATATTTTAGAGTCAACATTTCATACAGAAAGAACTATTTTTTAGTGGAGCATTCGGTTACTGAACTAAGATACCAGAGCTAATTAACTTGGTAGGAAAAAAGTTTTCCTTTGGCTCATGAATACAGAGGCTTTATCCACAGACCTCCAACCACTGAGATGTGACACTTCTTTGTGTAGAGAACATGATAGGAAAGCTTCACACTTCACTGGCAGCAAGAAGAGAGACAGTCACTCCACATTCTTCTTTGAGTCTGAGTCTCGGTGACTTAAAATTTTGCATTAATTTCCAATTTTTGAAAGTTTCTTCCACTTTCCAATTTCACTAAATTGAGGAACATGCCTTTAAAACTTGGGCCTTTGGTGAATATTTAAATCCTAAACTAGAGAAAATTGTAAGTTAACAGTGTGAAGGTGCTTGGAAGTGGGACCTTTTGAAGGTAATTAGGCCACAAGTGTAGATCACATGGTGAGATTAGGCACAAGGCCCAGATTGTACCTTCTGCTTTTACTGTGAGGAAGCATTTGTGACTAGATGCTGGGTCATTTTATGAAGAAGGCAAACATTTATTTATCTTACAGTTCCACATGTTAAAGAGAGTGATACCGGCATTATCTATAGTCCTCAGTGCAGAAGGAATTTCATTGAAGGAAGCACACACAAGAGAACAAGAACATACCGACCTTGCAAAATCAGAGCAGCTAAGGCCACGAAGAATGCTACTCTTCTGTCACAAACGAACACTCAGAATAAACTAAGCTCCTCTCAGTAGGATTGTTAAAGGCCTCGGCACCCCTTTACACTGAAGACCAAGCATGTAAAAGATGGGCCCTTAAACCGTATCCAGAGAAGGTGCCCTTCTGAGAGGTCTTACACACTTTAGCTCTCCTTCCACACTGTGAAAGTGTAATTAGCAGAGATCTGCAGCACAGAGATGTGGGTCATTTATTTCCTCCCAACTGAGACATAGGGCCAAATATGCATACTTTAAAGAAGGAGTTTATTTTGGCTCATTCTTTCAGGGCATGATGAGGTGGTTCCATGGCAGGAAGAGTATGTCAGACAAATTTCCAAAGGCCTGGTGTCCAGGCAGCAGAGCGAGGGAAGAGCCGAGAACGGATCAGCAGCCAGAACACCTGTTCCAACTCAGCCCCACCCACTATCGACACTCATTCTGAATTTACCCGTGAACAAATCCACTGATGAGTGTGGCTCAGCCAAGATGCAACCATCCTCCAAAAGCCATCTCTGACCTCCCAAGTCTTTGGGGAACATTGTCCATTCAATCCATAGCAGTAGTCATCAGTGGAACCCCGAGCATCATAGTGTCCGGATTCCAGAGCTTTGACAAATAATTCATGTTATTCTAACTCCCCCAACTATATTAGCTTGTGATATTATCTTTTAATATTACCAGTACAAGAGTAGAAAAACAACTGGATAAATGTAAAAATAGTAGATTACAGACAAAAACGTTGATTCTTGAATGCGCTATTAAAAATAATCACCATGAAACTGACATTACAAAACTGTACCTAATTCATCATTGGATGAGGCAAAAAACTTATTCCTTGACGTTATTTTTACAAGTTAGAAATTTATGAGTTTTTAAAACTTAGGATTTCTACTTTTGGACTGGGTGCTTATTGTGTTACATATTAGTAAATCCTATGGTTTATACATAAAATGTTTCCCCGAAGTCTCAGTGTTGAAGGCTTAATACCCAAAAGACCAAGGTTCAGAGATGGAGCTTCGGGGAAGTGAGTGTCTCACAAAGGCTCTGACCCTATAAGTATGTCAACTTACTGATAGATTCGTCATCGTACAGCATTATTGGCACGTGGAGGAAACTGGAAGGCAGTCCTGTTGGAAGAAAATAGACCACTGGAGCACAAGGTGGAAGGGCACAGCTCATCTTCTCTTCCTAGCTTTCTCTCCTTCCTGGCTGCCATGACGGGAGTAGCTTTTCACTGCGGGGCCTGTCCGCAGTGATCCCGCATCTCATCACCGGTGTAAACTATGCAGGAGACACTGTCAGCTCTCCGAAAGCGTGAGCTGATGTTAATCTTCTCTCCTTTCTATCATCACAAATATTTTTCATAGTGACAGAAATTGATTAATATTGTAAATACCTTACAGAAATTCATTTTGGCATCTAAAACTAAACATTTGAGGAACCTAAGGTACTCATCATTAGGTGAATACAGGAGCAAAATGCATTTGATATAGAGAGTAGAAAAATCTTGTTACTATCAGAAATAATATATTTGAGAAAGTAGAGAGGCATATACAGTACTCACAGTAAATGTTTGTTTGTAAAAGGTAAGAATTATACTATAATGTCATTTAATAGAAAATGAAATTATAAAGCTGTGAAAAGGTAAAATAATATTTAGATGTTTTCCTCTGAGAAGGAATGTGAAAACTCACATAGTTTTTATATTGTTTACTTTTATATCATAACTGTCATTTTCACATGCAGAACCTGAATACTTTGTTTTTTTCCTCTAAATCTGAGTTCTTCATTTCATTAAAGAATCCATTAGTACTGTGAATCATAACTCTAGTAAATAACTAAATTTCACTTTCAGATTATAATATAAAATGATGCCATTAATCACACTATCCAAGATATGGAAAATTTCTTTGGGATATCTTAAATTTAAAGCACTTTGGAGCTTTTTCTGTATTTCATAAGAATAAGAAAAATTGTGTTAAAATCTTCCAAAATCTCATTTTTGTATTTCAACTAATACACAAGTTGATACCTCATATAAATGTATATGTTTTGACTATTAAGTATAATACCTCATAATCAACTAAATCTCTACCTAGAGGAATTTTTGACACCTGTTTATTACCAAAATGTTTTAAGTACAAATGTAGTCATGGAAAAAACTATATCTAAGTGCGGAGTTGTGTGCTTGTCACCTTGAAAATCTGAACCAGAGGGATCACCACCAGTTCAAGGAAAGCTTGAACCACATAGGGAGACTCTATCTTCAAATAAACAAACAAACAAAAAGTAAACAACAAAATGTTAGATAAATGTGCTTTTAAATACTCATATTTTAAAAATTTTCTAACAGTGTGCTTAACTACTTTTAATAAAAATGGATTATAATATTGTAATTATTTAGTTTATATATAAAACATAATTATATGATACAATCTTGTTTTTAATTAGTACTTACACCACATATCATCAAATAAATTAAAGCTACTCTCTTTACTATATGAAACGAATTTAAAGTACATTTTGGAAATCTTTCTTTAAAGTTAAGGGAATTCAGTAAAGGTAATTGCTATGGTTTAAAGGCAAAAGCCAGGCAGGGCTGGGATGAAGTTTAGCATCATTACTTCACCCTATGCCAAAACCAAACAATCCATGACTACCTACTTCTCTGCATGCCTCAGTCAATCCACAGTCACTCACCTCTCTGCATGTTTCAACCAATCTACAACCAACCCGACCTATATGATTACATTATATATACATATATATATATATATACATATATATATGTGTGTGTGTGTGTGTGTGTGTGTGTGTGTGTGTGTGTGTGTGTGTATCTTTCAATTAAAGAGGAAATGTTCTCTGAAATCTCCTAAGTCTATGTAGTGATTTTGCATACTGATTCTACTGGTCCAAGTTTCTGTTACCCCCAAAAGCACAACTACAATAATTTAAATTTAACCTGATGCCAAAAGGGTCAGAGAGCGAAGTGAGACTTGCAAAAAGTGCTGGATTATTGGAGTGAGTGGTGACTTGCTATGAGAAAGTAGGGTCTGGTTATAAAATGAGTCACTGGGAGTGAATCCTGGGATGTTTGTTTACCTCTTGGGCTCCTCCTTTACCTTCTTGTACCTAGGTACTACTCCATGATCAGCTATTCTCCTTCTGCACACCCCCTGTTGTCATGCTATCTGACTTGGAGAGCCAGACTAGAGTATGAAACCTCTATAAATCTAGCCAAAATGCAATTCCTTTTCTTTAAATTATGGGTGTCAGATACTGTGTCTCAATGATAAGAAAAGTGAATAACATAATATCACATAAGGTTATTTATAAATTACATATTTCCAAAATAAACTACAAAGACTTCTGATGGTTGCAGTCCTACAGTGCAGATTCTAGCAGATGGTACTGGTTATATTATTCTCTTACTCTTTTCCTGTTCAAAATCTTGTAAGTGAATATGTTAATACAACAGGCCCACATATAGAATTTTAATAAACTGAGTATATATATTTTCCAAATGAGCTTTGATGTGCTTTATTTTTAATGCAAGTTATTAATAATTCTTAACTTTTCTTTAATGCTTACCAAATAATAGTCAGCAGAAGCTATGCTCTGTTATCTATATATATTATAATGAATAAATGAATTATTACAAACTCTTTACAATTTTCATTTCATAAAAATGAGATATATTAAAGATAGAGGCGAAAATACAAGATAAGTAGAGTTATAAAGATAGAAAACATTTGAAATTCTAAATGAGTTCTAGAATTGTATGATATATATTGTAAAATAGAAAATACTCAAAGTGAAATAGGGTGAAGGGGAAAAAATAATGAGATTATAACAAAAAAGAAGTATATGGGTGGTGGTAGTGTAGGTGGAGCTATGGGAAAATATGAGAATTAAGTTGTGTCATATACTGGTACAAATTCTCATTGTGGAGTGCAATTATGATATGTATATGCAATGTACCAATACAGATTTCAATTTAAAAAAAGAAATTACTATGTAAAATCACTCAGAATATATAAATAGAAGATAAAATAAAATAAGCCATGGGATATTTACTAGGTCTTTAAGGAAAATGTTGGATTTATATTTAAAATTCAATTCATAAAACAATTTCATGCTATAGAAATTAGTAATATAGTAAAATATTGTGGCTTTGCCAATGTCTGTCCAAGTGCATTCAAATAAATAGCTTTTTCTTTCTCCATTCTATTCTGGATCTCCAGCCACTGTCTCTCTGTAGCCCAACTGGTCCAATGTCTCCTAGCCCAAGTCTGGTATTTAAGTTTATAAAGGGTAGAATGTGAGGAGGAGGAAAAACCTACAATGTAATTTTTAGGAGTTAGTTGCTGTCAGAGAACTCCCCAGTCCAGGTCCTGCGGAATAACTCTCACCACATTTCTAGCTCGTATTTGACACCAAACCATAGGAGTTAACTTTAGGATAAATTTGTCATGGTGGTTGATGTTGTTTAGTGTATAAAATACCCTTGCTAAAAATCTCTGTAAAAGGATGAGAAAGGATGAAATGTTTCCATGGAGAAGTTGAGGCAATGGGAGTCTTCGCGTTCTTTCGGTAAGATCTGGAGTCATTATGTTGACAGTATGATGCTCTCTTGAGTTGTTTGAAATGGCCTTATTAATAGATGTATTTGAATAAATTATCAGACATTCATTGTCTAAGATAAATACTGCTTTGGAATATTGTATAATGGACATTTGTAGAACTGTGGTGATGTTCCTGAGAGGAGACTGTGCAAAGCACATTAAGCACCTACGGCTGCAGGTTCTCTACTGGAAGACAGTATATCAGTGCAAAGCACAGTTCACAAATGAACTGATAAACTGCTTTGGGGAGAAAATGTAGGAAATGTGTGACACCAGGTCCAGTTATCATGCTCAATGTTCCATCTTATTTAATGAATCTGATCATGCCTCCATTCTCAGTAATGCCACCAGCTGGTTCCACTTGCTTCTAGGAGTCTGAATCCAAACTAATACCTCTGAAGGGTTTCAGACACAAGCAAAGTCTCTTTTAAGAATAAATTTGGAAAATTTTGTTGTTGTTGTTATTGTCAAAACTGTTAAACAGAAAGTTCAGGAGTTTTGAAGATATTAATGTTCTTGTGAAATATTATCCCTCCTCTCACTCTCCAATGACCAGAATAAATTTCCCAGTGTGAATCATGACTTTTTCTTGCCTACTGCATTGGCACTAGAAATAGGAACCAGGTCATTGATGTGGTAATTGTGATTTACTACCTCTTGTTCAGTATTCCCTGGAAGTTCTGTTCTTCTATTAACAGCCAAAATCACTACAAATCACAAAAATGTAGTGACTTGGACCAGACTGAACATGTGAAAAAGAGCTACTCATAGTTCCAACTCCTAGTTCTCAAACACCATGGTTCTTCCTGAATAAATACCATTTAAAAAAGTTGTTTATTTAGATGTACTTGGGCATGTTTATGGCTGACCTTGTACAGTACTTTAGAGTCTTTCCTGAAGAAAAGTGTTACATTTTACTGAAGTTTTGACACTAAAGTACTATGTTCTATGTAAGTAGTCTGTTGGGTCAAATAATTTAATATAGTGCTTTGGGTCACAGGGTGATAGGAAGCTCACACCTTTTGTTGTGAAGTGAGAACTCTCATCAGACATGCCAGCAAGCGTGACTTTCCCTACATTAGTCAGTCAAACACTCAGTAAGGCTTTAGATTCCTTTCATAACAAGGTGCTGAAGACAGGAAGAGAAAACTGATTCGTGTACTGTATTATCTTGCAAGAATATCAGCAAGAAACACTGGATCATTTATTAGAGTCTAATATAATCAGATATGATGTCTAAGACAGATGGTGCCATTTAAAGGATCTGGTGTTGGTCTATTTGCCAGGGGTCTGCATAATCAGTCATGGCTTCAATCAGGTCAGCCATGAAGTTTCCATTGCTCCAACCTGAGTGATTTTACATGTAATTGTATTGCTTATGTCCTCCTCTTTGTTGTATGAAATGGATGTTGTTGACAAGAATCTTCATCTTTTTCATGACTTCTAAAGAACCAATCCACATGTTCATATTATTGAATATCATAAGCATGTTTTTCCAGACTCCAAGTGATCTAAAACATCTGTTACTGGCCATGTAGCACCTTACATGTGAATGCTGAGCTATTACCATTTTTACAAATCATCAGTTGTTAAAATCACAAACAAAAAGTAAAACAATTAACATTGAGTTTTTCTGTAAGCCCACCCTAACTAAGTTTACGATGTTATTTCTCTTTTATTCTTTGTCAGCTATTCATAAAGCATCCTCCTCACAGCCACAGGTATGATGAAGGGAGGCACCAATGCAGAGTGGTTGAAGATGGTATAAAATTGTGGAATTTGTTCTCATGCTACTTTTCATGCCTCCTACTCTCACTTCTGCTATGCCCTGGATATCCCATGGGAAAATTGCACAAGATTTCTGTTGGGCCCACATGACTGTGGGACATGATGTCTCTTAATCTAGACCATTTAAGATGGGTAGTTATGACATGACCATCTCTAGATATGTAATGATTTTTATCCAGACTTCAGGGTTTGTACTGCAATTTCCTCACTGAGATTTTTGTAAGACTCACAAATCAGAATTTATTTTTCCCTAGCAATATTAGCACGTGTAGAAAAAAAGTTTTCAAATGGTCCTACTTAGTTTGTGTAGTTTGGAAAAGTCTACTAAGATGTTTGAGGACATATAAGGGGTGATGAAAAACCATTGTGCATTTAAAGTACAATTACAGTAGAAGACACATTCAGAATATTTCCACTTGTTCAAACACATTTATACCATCACTCTTGCCCCTTTTTGAACTTCTGAAGGTCTCTTTCATGATTGGCTTAGCTGTGCGTAGGGGAAAATGTTGAGATTGTAACAAAATAATAAGGAAACAAATTTTATGTATATGGGGGGGTGGTAGGGTGGGTAGGGCTATGGGAAAAAGTGAGAATTAAGTTGTGTCTTATACTGGTACAAATCCCCATTATGGAGTGCAATCATGATGTGTATATTTAATGTACCAATAAAGATTAAAAAACAAATGAGTGTTGCTGCCATATTGAGCCTAATGCAAAAGCAGATTTGTGCAAGTTGAGTCACTTGTAGGTAAACAGATGCACTTTAACAACAGAATTCTAAGTTTAAAAAATTTCTCACAAAAGGAATATATCATCACACGGTGCCTCTAGTATGTGAAAAACAAATATAATTAATATAAAGAGCAAAATAAAAGATCAAAGAAAACAAAGAGACTAACCTTTTGTAAATTAAAATAGAATCTAAGAATAGAGGAAAGGGAAATAAGGGAAAGCCAAATTAATGAAAATACAATACATACCCACACCACTTTCCACAGCAAATATACTTGTTATTTATTAGAAATGTTACTAGCACAAGAAGAAAGGCATCCATCTTACACACCATCTTGGTCACCAAATGATATTTCTTCCCAAAAGTCATAATGACAATGAAAATTAAAAGGCTTAAATTGATTCAGAGCCTTGAGACAGCTATGATAATTAAAGACACTCTGAAAGAAGATTTATAGAACGGCTTCTGGAAGTGTCAAGCAGGATGAGATAAGTGTGCTCAAAGAAAAGAGATTATTATGAGTGACACTAATGGCAATATATCTTCTACAGTAAAATGTTTTCAAAAATTTAAACTCACTGTATTAGTAATAAGATTTCCTATCTGGTGTTTCTAAGGTCCAAATCAGTGAAATAAATTGTTACATTTTGAGAAAACTATGCTTGTATCCTTTGGAGGTACAACGGACATTCATTTCTACTAAACTTCATATAAATCATGATATGCTACCTCAACCAAGATATGGTCACAATTCTGATGTTTTCATTTGGGCTTGTTCACTAAGACAGCTGTTACTACATCAATCCACCAGAAAAGAGCGTGAGACTCATTAGTCAGTACAAGTAGCCAGAGTGAGTTTTAAGATGTAGAGAATTTCTTGTAAGGTAGACATTGATCTATCTGATACCTGTCTTCCTGTGCCAGTATCCTGAAACACACACACACACACACACACACACACACACACACACACACACACACACACCAAAACAAACAAACAAACAAAAACCCACAGGTTTTTTGGAGAACAACTCCAGGAAACAATACATTCATATTTGCTACAATATTACAATCTCCTATCACCCAGATAACTGGGTTTTTCTTCTAATAATATTTCTGAGCTACAAACTTTCTCAGATTCAAAATCTTAATGAGAAATTATGACATTTATCTGACAGCTTGCTTGGCATTTAGAACACTGATCATGTATTCTTTTATTTGTCTTTAGTTTTTGATGCATACTACTCAGAAAAGCAAGTTTCATCTGCAATATAAGTGCATAAATATGATATAGCCTGATAATTTCTACTCCATTTTCCTTGTCTACCATTTTCTCCTCTTTTCTGTCCTATATTATTTTGCTCTTTTGTAATAGTCTCCTTTCTATGTTCATATCATCTTTTTTTCAGATTCCACATTTGAGAAAAAATCATGTAATATTTATCTTCTTCAATGAATCTTATTTGTCTAAACAGCACAAGATCAATGCTTTTTCCAATTTTTCTAAAAATGACAGGATATTTTCTTCTTCATGGCTGAATACTCTACTCTGTATAGGGAGTATATATTCTTTGTCTATATACTTGTTGACAGGAATCTAAGCTCAACTACTATGAATCAATATAAAACAATATTAGTATACAGGTATCCAAAAATATACTGACTTACATTTGGGGAGAAATACACCAAAAAGTAAATGTATCAAATGGCAGATATCTTTTTAGCATTAGGAGGAACATTTATATTGTAACCATCATAGGTGTTCTCATTCACTTTCTACAAACAGGAAGAACTGTTTTTTTCCTCTTATACACTTGCAAGCCTTTATTGTTTTATCTATTTTTATGATAGTTACTCTATTTGGGCTAAAATAAAATCATTTTTTGTTTATTTTGTTTTGGTTTTGGTCCAAGAGATTGCACTTTCAACCTTGTACTTGTGAGACAAGTGCTGAAACCATTGAGCTAAATCTTCTGCCTTAAAATGAAATCTTAGTGTAGTTTTGATTTACATTAATCTAATGGCTGAAGGTGTTGAATAATAGAGTTCATTTGGAAATGTTACTTTTATGTAAGAGCCCCTTTACCACCTATAATTTGTCCCATAACTATTTTAATTTCCCTTACATGTACTTTATGTAGTATGTGATACTGTTATAATTTTCATTCAGGAAATTCTTGAGAACAGTATATAATATTTACTCATTTCTTGTGATTCATGTCATCCTTTCCATTCTGAAATTTCAATATTTTTTCTATTATCACTTGTTTTACATTTATAAAAACACATTCTTTAAAGCTGGTGACAATATTTAAGTTACCTTTTCTTATTAAAGTATTTCTTTTGTCTTTGTCACAGAAGTATAGTTCTGAGATATGGAATTCAAAACCAATAATTATTTTCTTTCAACAATGGAAGTGTGTGGTTGTTTCAAGCTTTTCTTTTTCTTTTTTGTTTTGTTTTGTTTTGTTTTCATTCAGATGAAAATCCTATTTTTGTGAGTGTGCGTGTGTCCCATTAGGAATCATATGTGATTTTTCTCTTACTCCTTCAAAAGTAATTTATTTGTCAGTAGTTTTCAGGGTTAATTATGATATATCTTTCCTTGAGTTTTTAAATGTCCTTTCTTCAATCAGTAGATTTATGTCTCCCAACAAGTCTAGAAAAATAGCTACTATTTTTTGAATATTTTTAAGCCTTATAATTTTTCTTGTAGATTTTGCATATTTTTTTCAATCTATTTTCACCATTTGTTCTGACTTGAGTGGTCTGATTTTGCTTTTCCTGAGCTTGGAAACCTTTTCTGCTTCTTTCAATTTAGTATTGTTCTTTCTGTTTTAAAATTTCATTTGGTCCTCTTTCTATGATTTTTATAAATTTGCCAAATTATTTTTCTTTTTTGAGTTGCATTAGTTCAAGAAAATTAAAAACTTTTTGCTAAAACAATTATATTTTGACTATTTTACAACTCTCATTACTGCTAGAGGATGAAGGTTACTGGCACAGAACTTTCCCAGCACATGCCTGATCCTTCATTTGATCTAGACAGAAAATAAAAACAAACAAACACAAAAAGTAAAAAGAAAAAATTTAGTCATATAGTTCTATTATCCTGTTCATCTATGGGTAGGAAGTCACCAACTCTGTTTTCTCCTTCTCACTCATTCGTGTTGAAATTATAAGAGGAGGAGTGATGTAATTCTTCTATTGTTTTTCTCATTCACAGCAGGTATTACAATTAAACTACTATTTTCCTTGTCTTTTGTCTAGAAACATAGATTTTTTTCTGGGATCATTTCCTTATCATTAACTCTTATAATGTATGGCTTTGTATTTCAAAGCTCTGTCTGGGATTTATGCAGCCAATGAAGAAACCTACAATATAATGTCAACTTATCCCACAAAACATAATGTCTCTGAAACATCTGCTGGATTTTTTCCAATGTTTTAAGTTTTCTTATTGTTGTTTATCACCATTTTTCAGGATATTGTAGTATTTACAGAAGGACAGACAAGGAGTGGGGTTCCTGAAACTTGTCTCGCTCTTACTCATCCATATTAATATCTGAGGGTTAACTGTTCACCCCATTCTCTGACCTGGTCTTTTTCTCCTTCTTAAGGTAATTGCATTTACCTGGATTCTGTTAAGCTGGATGTCAGCCAACCTCGCTGATTACCTGGAAGCCATCCAGGGTAGCTCCTTACCCTGTTTTACATAATGGCAGATTTCCAAGATTTCATGACCTTAGTTACCCATTCATTACAATCATTTCTCAGGACTGTGGATGAAGCAATCAGTTCAGAGAAGTGGAGGCGTATTTCACTCCAAAGAGTTACCTCCCTTTCATTGCCAATAGTTTTTAATATAAATTTGACTACCACTTTGATCTGTGTATGAATTTGCCTTTGATCCAGGAAAATCTTTTTTTCTTTTTTTTCTTTCTTTTGAGACAGGGTCTCACTTTGTGGTTCAGGCTGGCCCTGAGCTCAGCCTCAAACTCACATCACAGCAATCATCCTGCTTCTGCTTCCTGAGTGCTGGGATTACAGGCGTGAGCCACCATGCCCAGCACTATGGTATGTGGTACTGATTGCTGCTGGGTGTGAGTCTCCATGCCCAATATGGTATGTGGTTACTGGGGAATCAAACCCGACCCTTGCTCTTGCAAGACAGGTGCCGGCAAGACAAGAGCTTACTCGCCGGCCCGATTCAGGATAATCTTATCAGATAGCGACATCCTTAGAACTGTGACATTTCAATGTATTAGTTTTAATAATAGTAAAGATCAATATTCTCACAATGATCATTGAACTAGTTTCTTAGGAAGTTTCCTGGGCTAGATTCCTATTTCTAAAATGAGAGCTACTAAGCATTATCAATAATGCATTTCCATTTGTTTGGTAAATCCGCATATTCTTTGTTTCAAATAATGAAACAAAATAATTTAAAGCATTTCTCTACTTTCTATAAAATATGAAGCATAATATATCTATTTCAACATAACCATTTTGTTCTGATTTAAACACTTTTTTTACTGAGTAAAACAATGTATCCAGTATATTGGCCACTTTTTCCAATATATTAAAAAGTCATCCTTGTAGCAGGTTTCCACAGTCTCACAGAGACATCCCACAATTTAAAATCCTATAACTTCAGAAGGGTACTTCTAATTTAATAAATTGCTCATTTTAATACCTGGCTTCTCTGATCAAACTGAAAAATGTCCTCCTGACATCATCTTGTGAACACCAGAAAGACCTTATTACCTCCTTGAAGACTTAGTCCTTTTTCACTGTTACATCAGTGATTGGTTTATATTGTTAGTTTTATCTGAAGCAGTGTTTCAAAGGGAAGTCGTATGACCAAATCAAATAATGTGAAAATATCACATCTATGCATTAGCTAGAACCAAGAAAAAATGCTTTTAAAATTAAGATTGGACCAAATTGGCTGACCAAGTGGCTTCAGGGAAATCTGATTATTCAGTTTTGCTTGATCATCCTTGAAGTGTGTGAGCATCATTCTTTTGTGTGAGCATCTGATACATCTGTAGTCAAGTCTTGGTCTTGGCAGAACAACTTGCTAAGGAGAGTGGGAACTCTTTCAGTTCATACCTGAGTCTCACTGCAGTTTTATTCACTGTGTGAAACTCAAGAAAGTATGTGATCTTGGTCAACATAACTTTATTTAGCATAGCAACAGGTATTTGAGAGACAATTATATATTCAAATAGCATTCTCAAATAAGACAATTGAGTTAATTAATTTAAAAAGCATTTAAGACTGCATCACAATACATGCCAGAATTTGGCCTCTACATTTAAGTAAACTCCAGCATTTCTATGTTCTTCTATCCTTGGAGTCTTATTAGCTATTTATCCTCATGAGTATCTATACTTCCTCAACTATATACCTTGCTTGATATACTCTCCTGCTTGTGTTTGTGAGAGCACATATGTGTGTGTAAACTTGTATAGACACAACCATGCATGTATGTGTCTTATTGCAATACTGAAGTGTCACGTACTATGAAAATGAAGTCTAAAACATAAATAGAATACATCCTGGTAATTTGAACATTCTGATAATTTTAATATTTCTCTGTTATCTATATCTCAAATATATATGATATATTTATGCATATGCTTTGAAATATATATATATATGAAATATACGATTCTACTCCAATATATATTGAAGTCACAATATATATATATTATATATACATTATATACAATATTATATATATATATATATATATATATATATATAATCACAATATAGCTCAATTCCAAAACCAAAGGTACTATATATATAGATGATGACTTTGGAAATTGCTTAGCTTCTGCAAACCTTAAATTCTTGTGAAAAAAGTGAATATATTAACTACTTATCTGTTTGTTGCTACTTCTAATAAAATGATGTGACAATACAGTGTTAGGAATGTAGTGATCACAAATTAAAGTTATTATTCTTTCTGACATAACTTCATATTTAATAAACCAAATGACAATTCAACATATTGTATTGAGTAGAAAACTGAAACTTTGGGGGTTTCATGAGACATACTGTAATCAGTGTTTAAGAAGAAATCATTCTAACTGTGAGACATCTGTCTTTTCTCATCTTCAATACATTTATTGTAGCAACTATTTCAGTAACTATTTTAGACTACACATATAGAGAGAGGAAATGTGCCAAAGAAAAATATTTGCCACATATTTTATGCTTATACTTTTACTATACTGTGTTCTGTATTCAATTTACTTATTTTGATTGGTTATATTAGTAGTATGCGATAAGGTTAAGTTTTACCTTTTTGCACTGCCTCTGAATGTCTTCTATATCTCAATTCATTTCAATTATTGTCTTTCACTGAATAAAACATTGTCATTGATTTAAAGAACAGATATGTGTATGTGACAATATACTCAAGAATATATTCTTTGATATTCATTTTTTTTCTATCTGTAGCATTCTTGATTTCATTTCTTCCTTTTCCATTCAACTACTGTAATTTTCAATGTCATTTTATTCAAGTTTATCTTTCCTGTACTTCACTCAAATAGGTTTATTCATGTCATAGTTTACTATAAAAATCTCACATTCTTACATAGAGAATAACATTTATTTTTTACTGTTCTTCATTTTTGTAATTAATTATTTATAATCAATTTTAGAAACCATCTATTCAACATTAGAGTTGCTAAACATATTTATCCTTCTGACTGGAAAAACATTTTTAGCTTCATTTTTATAAAAAGATGTACAGGTCATTTGTAATATAGTTTTTTTTTTTTTCAGAGAGTATATTTTAGTTGTGGTTTGAGTTTTCCTGGTTATGGGAAACTAGCCATGAAATGTGAGAATACTCATGTTGCTTATGTAAGCAGTCAGGCTGAATTTTGTCCTGTTATCAACAGAATCAGTATATCAGTATGCAAAGTTTTATGAAAAAAGACAAAATGAGAAAAGATTTAGAGAAATTTTGCTTCATTTTAGAAGGTTGCATTTTACTTTTACTGTGTTTAAATTTTAAAGATTATTTTTCTTATACTCCTTAAATAGAAAATACTGAAAACAACAAAATAAGTCAAATTGAGAAAAAATTTGGAAATTAAAAATAATATAAACTTATAGAAATATTTTCCTGTATGTTGAAATAAAGAAATACTTATTATTTAATTTTGTAGTCTATATACTTGATAAATGGACATAGAATTCCATTTCAGATTTTTTTTGCAATCATACATTGGCTTAGTTAATTCTTAGTAAGCATTCTTGTGCACTAACTTTGAAATTAAAAGGATTAAATAAGGACAGAATATCAATAGTTGTTACAGTATATGTGAGAATGATACACAAAACAATAATTTGTTATAATATTGTATGTTACATAGAAAACAAAATGTTAACTCATTACTAAATAAAATGGATTAAAGTGTCTCATTTTAGAAATTGTGGTCCTGATAGTTACTGGGTCAGTATGAATTAAAAGTTTTGAACGCACAATTTATAACTAGAACAAAGAAAAAAATTCATTAGTAAAGAAAAACAATTGGCAAGTCCCTAATTATATTTAGAAGAAAATAATACTAAGAAAGATTTTAGTGTGGGTTATGGTATGTGTGAGAAAGCCTGCCACTTACTGAGAAAGTAGGAAGTTACCATATACTGTATTTCCTGTCAGACCAAATTTAAGAATGGAAATTTTATACAAATGGTATGGTGAAACTTTGAAAGTGAATCAGTTTAAATTTTATGTCAGACAAATCCATTTGTTCAAACTCAAGCTAGACATCATGAAGCACAGCATGGCTGCAATTTAAACAGATCAATTTAAGTTGCATTTACAATAATATATAGAACAAAATCTAGAGCAGTACAAGTTGAAGTAAGAACAAATATTTTGAGACAATGAATGAAATTTATAGAATGGTGGGATGTGCATTTTTATGAGCAGCAAATTTGAAAAAGGAATAGACAGAAGGACTGGTGGACAGCGAGTGGACTGCAAAGTCATCAATCAGTCAACTGTGGGCCACTGAACTGAGGATGGAAAATACATGAAAGTGCAGCTAGCTGCAGAAGGTAAATACCTCTCATTTCCTCAATTCAGAATTATGGATTTAATGAACATATAGATTATTCCAGTAGAATCATGACATATGAAGTATCTGGCGCTGAAACCCAGGTTGAAGCTAGAATCTTTTAAAGATGCTCTATCAGCAGCTGGACTGTGTGAAAACCATTACATCCGAGTTGTCCAAGGCAGAGGTTAGAGACAAGAGAAGGAGCCTATAAATTAAAGGGAATGTTAATTTTTATTGGAGTTCTAAAAACAGAAATGCAGGAATGATATACTGTAAAGGTATTCTTTAAAAGTGTTCTCATTCCTGTCACAGTGGCACAAATGATGATATATATTATGATTAGTGATGGTGGTAAAAATAATGATTAAAAAAAATACCTAAGGTTAATTCAGTGCTCAGTATCTTCCCAAGTCCTCAGGAAAAAGTACTTATTCAGAGCACTTAAATTTCACAGTCTAAGGCCAAGCATAGTTCACAAACATTACTAATGTTATTGTAGTGTTTGTGATTTTAGCACTGACCTTCTCCAAGGTCAAGTTCTCAAAATCAATTCAGCTTAACAGACCAGAAATTATTTTCACTACGTTGCTACATCTATATCATTGTATTTATTCTTACTTGTAGACACGTCAAACTGTAAAATTTTCCTCTGAGGTTCTCTGGTTTGGAGGCACATTTACATCAATTTTCAATATGTTAAATTTATCTATTCTCAATTGACATAAATCATATAGTTCTATTTGAAAATAAATTAAGATGTGGCTATAAAAATTAAAAGAAAACTATATTACAATGTAGTATTATTAGTTATATGTACTTTAGAAGATTGTACTTTAGTGTTTAAAAATAATGTAAGTACTGATATGTAAATACATTTAACACTTTTAAAATTTTAATTTAGCATAAGATAGACACAAGTATGTATCTCTCCAAAATGTAAATAACTACATTTATCTGATACATTTCCAAAAATCTTGCACAACTCAAATCATCACATTCTTCATCAACCTCAGTTTTCTCAGCAATACCAATATCAAACTTGGTAGTACTTCTCCAGGAATTTTTAGGCTTCATCCTTTTCTGTCATTTAATATTATAACCTACATAAATGTAAGGCTTCCCTTTTATTATTGTTGTATACTTTATAATTAGAAATAACCATCAAATGTTTTATCATCTATCCTTTGTATTTTTCTACTTCTGTAATGTTTCTTATTATACATAATAAAATAACTGTAATCATTACTTAAATACACTGAAATATGCATTATAGCATTATTCTAACATATGTTAGAATTTAATCTAACTCATTTCTCCTTCTTCTACTGCAATTAAAATTTTCAGCTTCTAAAATAACTACAGATTGAACAGATACAAATGACAGAGAAACATGATGGATAAGGACAGTAACCTTAGTGACAGATAAAATAACTTTAAACAATGTAGATCTCTTTAGAGGAACTCAACGTAGTGCTTATGAATAAAAATAATCACATTAAACCCTGTAGAATGTTCTGTAATACAGAATTATCTGAAACATTAACATGAAACAGACATATTTCACAATTTAAATGCCCTTTTTAGAGCTGAGAGTAAAAACCTTACCAGTGGATGCTTAGAGGATTTGTTTATCCCTTCCACTGAGACACTTGTGCTCACAGTAACCAGTGTGGCACCTGGGAGGTAGGTGTGCAGTGCATTACACAAGAGCAGATGGTTTCTTTTGTTAGAGTAATATTATTTTAACAATGCAGTTAGATTCTGAGAAATTAATTGTGGCTACTACAGGAGAATAATATTCTTGTCTGTAATGTTTTACACACACACACACACACACAAAGTTATCTTGCATTCAGGACTTGATTTTAAATGAACGTTAAGAAAAAAAGCACCAAGTTCTACAGGACCATTTTGTATACTTGAGGTAGGAAAAATTAAAAAGTCATGATTCTATTCAAAAGTTTAATTTTTTATGTTTAAAATACTCCTTTGTTGAAATACTTAGATATGTTAAAATTGAGGACAGTTTGTTTAGAAGAGCTAAATGTAATTGTATATTTATAATTTAGTGTTTGCAGTTGCACCAAGGATTTGGAAAAAAAAAAGTTTTAATACAACGAATTGCAAAATATGACTTCCGCTAAAATCAATCTTGCAACTGAGACCTTTTTAATGAAATATGCATACAGCATTTTATGATGATTATATAAGAGGGCTGTTTTATCTCCACTTCCTCCTTCATTTAGCCCTGGGGAACCCAGCTGCCAGAAAATGTGTTATCATTACACGCATGTCAGAAAAGATGGTACGCACTTCACTAAAATGCGCTCATTCAACACATTCATTTGGCAACCTCCAGCTGCTACATGCTTAATACAACCTTGAAATTATCAGCTGTAGAGGGAATTGACAGCAAGATTTACTTCAATGGAAATATAAGACTAACTGGATTATATGAGTATTAGTTTATTTCTTTAGATTCCTATAAAAACTGAATTGCTCTGGATAGATTTTTCTTGAAAAAATAAACTTACAGTGTTCAATCAGAATACTGTAGAACAATTGGGTTGATTCTGAGACATGTGGAACTGGATTAGGAAAAACCTAAAAATACTGATGCTTTCAATAATATCTTAGTCATAGCTTTGGGGAAATTTTTTTATGCAAGTGCAGTCTATTTTGTTTTTTATTTAGTTGTTTATTTTTGGTCATTTTGACCACATACGTTTTCATGAGTTAGTGCTGGAGTGCTTATTTCCCTGACTATAGAAATTGCACCATATCCACGACCTATTTAAGTCAACATAGGAAAAGTAAAATGTATCTATTCATTGCAAAACTCTTTTTTATGGTCTTGTTTCACAATTTCAATATCCAGAACTATAACTTTGCCTGAATTGTTCTTTTTGTTGTAAGGTGACCTTTTATTGATAGCTTTTATTACAAGTTTAAGACATTTAAAAATCCACATGTAATATGAACATGTATACTGATTATATTTATTTTGAAATATTTTAAGGAATATGCATATTTATAATCACATAAATTAGAACTCTGGAATTGAGCACTACAAATAGCCTCATGTTTTAGAATGTACATGGTGCTTTTCATTACTAATATTTTAACTTCCACAATACTAGTAGGTAGAAAATGAATAAAAATTCATACATAAACAAATGAAGATTTTCTAATTTCTCTAAATGTACAACTTTGAAAAGTAAACAATATATAATCAGAATGATTTCAAACCACTTTCATGTGTATATAATACTCCAGATTGCAAATGATCTCAGTCTTTCAGGTAATGGGAACATAGGAGTCATTTTGTGAAATCACTATTTTTATTGCAGGAAAATTATGGTGCTGGTTATCCAATCTACGTGAACAAAGAAGATTCAATATATGCAAAGAAATTGTATAGTTCATTTATTGTTATGATTTAAAAGTACTTGGGCTGGAGATTTAGCTCAGTGGTTTCTATGCCTGAGCATCTTGCATGTGCAAGGGTCCGGTTTTGATCCCTCCGTAACCACATACAATACTGGGTGTGGAGACTCATGCCCAGCAGCAATCAGTACCACATATCACAGTGTTGGGCATAGTGTCTCATACCCGTAATCCCAGCACTTGGGAGGCAGAGGCAGGAGGATTGCTTTGATGTGTGTTTGAGGATGAGCTCAGGGCCAGCCTACACTACAAAAAAAAAACAAGACCCTGTTAAAAAAGGAAAAGAAAGAAAGAAAGAAAGAAAGAAAGAAAGAAAGAAAGAAAGAGAAAGAAATCAACCTTGTTCTATGGTATTTATCAACATTTATTTATGATACGTCTGTAAGTGGTAATTAGGTTTATGAAAACAATTCAATGTTCATGCTCAGGAAGAGGGCACAGCTGGGGGCCAGGCTAGCTCTTGGGTGAGTCAGTGCTTATCAAGTAATGCAAATCAGTGACACACGCTTAGTTCTGAAACTGGCAGCAGATATTGAGAAAGCAGAAGCAACACTGAATCACCTCAGAATATAAAAGAATAATCTACAGGGTCCTTCTCCATTAGGACAGCAGGATTCTTCAGAAATTGTGTCATTCCATGTCACCTGTGTACCAATACTTTATGTGGTACTGTAATTTACATCTCATTCTCTCAGCCCAACATTATCTAACTAAAAAAAAAAAAAAAAAAAAAAAAAAAAAAAAAAAAAAAATTGTGAAAAGGGTACAACCTCCACATTTCAAAATCAGAGAATTTGCAATATTTAGTAAAAATTTATATTCTGTTTGTTTCTAAAGTTCTTCCTTTTACTTCACTCAGGAGATAATTTCCTATGCATTATGGTTTGTCACTTTAATCCTGGAAAATCATCATCTTGAGATGTCATGTTCTGTGGATTTCCAGACACAGAATCTGAAATATTTCTTATAAGGGTTGAGGAGCTTTTATAACAATTTCTTAGAAAATCTCTTTGCTGGATTATATCAAGTCATTCAAACATGACCCTGTTTCTACTTTTTCTCACAGTTATTTTTTCTTGAGATAGATAAATGATGCCTTTCCAATCTGGATCATACTGTGGGAATGATTAAATATTTGCACACTTAAGCAGATCCAAAGTGGTCTCAGGTCCTTCCCAGTCTGCTTATAAGCCCATTGCTGGCTCCTTGATGTCAGCCACTCTCTCTACCCCATTCTTCTTCATTTTTCTCTTGACACTCTGTTTCCTCCATCTGGAATTCCCAGGTAAATGTGCAGGCAAATCCCAGGTATGTGTGCAGTGTCCTTGTATGTGCTAATATATGCCAGCTCTCACCAAGCTTTTCATCTGCTGGTTACATGTAGACTAAGATTTCCTGCCTGGATTCTAATTGCTACTTTCAGAAAAAAATTGAGTATGAAATACTTACTCTTGAAAGCATAAATTGTATAAGAATGAGAATGACTTAATTTGAGCAAACTGTTATGGAGAAGAAGTGTTGAAACAGCCTGTGCTTGGCAAGCATTGCATTAAGCCTGCTTTGTGAAGTAGTAAGATCTTATGTTTGAAATTTGAAGATAATTATGAGTCCTTACTTAGATACACACAGACAGTAAATCCTTACAGAGCTACTGAAAAAAAATTGGGTTAGTAATATTTATTTACTTTTTAATTGAAATCATTATTGGTACATTACATATACATATAATGATTGTTCTCCACAATGGGGATTTGTATCAGTATAAGACATAACTTAATTTTCATTTTTCCCATAGCCCTACCCACCCTACCACCCCTCTGTATACATCAAATTTGTTTCCTGTCTTTTTTGTTATACTCTTGTTATTTTCCCCCTTCATCCTATTTCACTTTGAGTATTTTCTATTTCACAATATATAACATACAATTCTAGAACTCATTTACATCTTTAATTTCTTATACCAGAGAAAAGATGTGATATTAACCTATCGGTGACCTATTTATTTCACTTATAAGGATATCCTCAAGGTATGTCCATTTAAGTATAAATGATTCAAACATCATTTTTATGGCAGAGTAATACTCCACTTTGTAGAAGAACCACAATTTTTTTAATCTACTCTCCAGTTGATGGACATTTGGTTTGTTTTCAAGATGTAGCAATCATAAACTGAGCTTCTATAACATGGGTGCACATATGTCACTGTGATATGAGTCTTTTAATTATTTTGTGTATATACATAGCAGAGCAATGGCTGAGTCAAATGGGACCTCCAATCCTAGCTTTTTGAGGAATCTGCAAACTGATCTCCACAAGGGTTGTACAAGTCTACAGTCCCCCCAACAGTGGAGAAGGGTTCCTTTATCCGCAGTCTAGCCAACATTTGCTGCTGGCTAATATGAAATGGCAGCCATTCTTTGTGGAATGAGATGAAAATCTCAGTATTGTTTTCATCTGCATCTCTCGAATGACCAATGATATTGACCATTTCTTCATATGCTTCTTAGCTGCACTTACTTCTTCCTCTGAAAAATATTTGCTCATTTCAGATGCCCATTTTTGAACCGGGTCTTTAAATTTGGGTGTGCTGTTTTTTCTTAAGCTCTTTATATATTCTAGATAGTAACGGTTTGTCTTTGAGGCAGGTGGTAAAGATTTTTTCCCACATTGTGTCGGTTGCCTTTTTTCTCTGTTGGTGTTTTGCTGTGCTGTGCAGAGCTTTTTAAAAGAATGAGATCACATTTGTTGATTTCTTCTGCCAATTCCTGTGCTACAGAGGTTTTGTTCAAGAAGTCTTTCCCTAAGCCAGTGTCCTCAAGAGATTTACCTAACCTGTTTTGCAGCACGTTTAGAGTGTCTGTTTTAGTATTTAGGACTCTTATCCACTTTGGTTTTAGCTTAGTACATGGTGAAAGAGCTAGATCTAGTTTTAGTCTTTGGCAAGTGAAAGCCAAGTTTTTCCAACAGCATTTGTTAAAGAGCCTATCTTTCCTCCATTGGGGATTTTTGGCTCCTTTGTCAAAGAAGAGGTGACTCAGTGTATGTGGAGTAGTTTCTGAATCTTGTAGTCTACTCCATTGATCCTCAGGTCTGTTACTTTGCCCATACCATGCAGTTTTTATCACAGTGGCTTTATAGTATAGCTTCATGTTCAGAGTTATAATACCCCCCACCATGTCCCCAACATCAATCTGAAATTGAAAATGTAATTAAAAACTTGCCAATAGAATAAAGTCCTGGACCTGATGGTTTTACTGCTGAATTCTATAAAACTTTTAACGAATAGTTATTGACTCTACTTCTTAAACTTTGAAAGGGAAGCGGTACTCCCAAACTCATTCCTGGAAGCAACCATTACCCTGAATCAAAAAGCAGAGAAATACACAACCAAAAAAGAGAACTACACACCAATATCCCTGATGAACATCAATGCAAAAATCCTAAATAAGATACTGGCAAACAGAATATAGAGAATTAACATAAAGCTTATATGCCCTGACCAAGCTGTATTCATCCCAGGGGTGCAAGGATGATTCAACATATGTAAATCAGTAAATTTTACACACTATATAAACAGAATCAAGACAAAAATCATATGGTCACCTCAATTGATGCAGAAAAAGTGTTTGACAAAATACAACACCCATTTGTGTTGAAAACCCTACAGAAGATCAGAACAGATGGTCTGTATCTCAAACTAATCATAGCTATCTATGGGAAACCATCATCCAGCATAATACTAAACAGTCAAAAATTGAAACCTTTCACACTAATGTCAGGAACAAGACAAGGATGCCCTCTCTCACCACTCTGTTCAATATAGTTCTGGAAAAATTATCCACAGGAATTAGGCAATAGAAAGAAATGAAAGGAATAAAAATAGGAAAATAAGAAGTTAAATTGTCATTATGTGCTGATGACATGATACTTTATCTAGAGGTTTCTAAAAACTCAATTAAAAAAAAAACTGCTGGATCTAATCGCCAAATTTAGCAGCGTAGCTGTTTACAAGATCAACGTTCAAAAATCAATAGCCTGTGTATGCACAAACAGTAGACACACTGAGATAGAAACTGGGGAGTCTCTTTCACAATTGCACCCCCAAAAATAAAATACCTAGGAATCAGTCTAACAAAGGAGGTGAAATACTTTCACTCTGAAAACTATAGCACTCTGAAAAAGGACATAGAAGATAATGTCAAAAAAATGGAAAGACATACCTTACTCCTGGATAGGAAGAATCAATTTCGTCATAATGGCTATCCTCTGAAAACTATTATACAGATTCAACGCAATCCGGATTGAAATCCCAACAGCATATTTCACAGATATAGAGAAAAAAATCTAAACTTTTATCTGGAACCACAAAAGACCTAGAATAGCAAAAGCAATTATAAGCAATAGTAATATTTATTAAAGGTTTTCTGTGTGCAGATATTTTACATTATCACAGAGGTCCTGATTGCATGAGGTAAGTGGTTATTGATAAGAAAGGAAATTCTCATATACGATACTAGATATACTAATGATGACTACTATATTAGTGGAAAAATTAAGGATATATCTCTCTCTCTATATATATATATATAAATGAAAATAATGACAATAAAGGAAATTTAATTCAGATGTCATGTCATCCAACTAAAATGTCATTCTGTGATGAAAAGCAATCTGCATTAAAATGAAAGCTTTGATGGAAGAAAGTTTCCTAAATCTGAGAAAGATGAGCTTGATCTATTAAAAAAAAAAAACTTGGAGTTACTTTTCCAGACAGAATGTTAGATAATATTAACTGCAATGATATATTTGTGGAATTTCAGAAAACAAAGTTTCAAGAACTTTCTAAAGGAGAAGAAGATCTTCAAGATGAATAACACAATTTGAATGATATCATAATTTCATCTTGGCAAACATGGCTATTGATAACTGTGAACTGTGTCATTTAATTTTCAAAGAGAAATTTTGACAGTTTACTTTTAGTATTTTATGTTGGTTGTCTTCTCTTTACCAAAATATACTCAACCTCCACAGTTTAAAGGAGGAGAAGTTTAATATGGTTCCATTTCAGAGAGTTCACTCCATGGCTACCAGGTCAAGACAGAAAAGTTATGGTAGAAGGGTATGGCAGGAATTCATTCAGCAGGGAAATAGCAGGACCAAATGTGATCTCTAATCACAATTTTGAGGAATGTCCAAAATTATTTCTGTAGTAGTTGCACCAGTCTACATTGCCACCAACAGTGGAGAAGGGTTCCTTTCTACCCACAACTCCATCAGCATTTGTTGTGTTTGATTCCTTGATAGCAGCCATTCCTTCTGGAGTGAGGGGGAATCTCAGTATTTTGTCATTGTTGGTATTTCTTGATTGATGAGTAATGTTGCATGTGACATATATGTGCCCATGCTTATAAGAGCTCAATTTGTAAAAGCTAAATCTTACAAACAGCCTAAAAATCCATCTACCAGAGACTAAAGATATGATTTTTTTTATTAAATGGATATCACTCTGCAACAAAGAATGATAAATTAAAGACATTTACCATTAAATGGATACACTTTGAGGACATATTCATAACTGAAACAAATTTGACATTGATTTATAAAATATTGTATCACTTTTCTAGTGTGAGAAACTGAAGCTGTAAATGAGGTCCAGAATTTATATTAGGTATTGTGAAACAGGAAGAAAGTTCTCAAAAGGAAAGATGAACTTATGAAGGGGAGGGCAAAGAAGGGAAATAAAATATTTGATGGCAAAAATAGGGGATGGGGTATTGAAGGGAGGGCAAGAGAATGATATAATGATAATCAAGATATATCATATAGAGGTACGATTCTCTATGATAAATTTGATCATAATTTGCTGCTAAAATGTACCAATTTATAAAAAAAAAATAATAATAAATAAGCTAGAGTTTTCCCACTGCCATTCTTTATGTTGTATCCTGGGAAATAAAACAGAGAAAAGGACATCGCAGAGAAAAGTTTCTTAGGTTAAGGTGGCCAGAAGCAGCCTGGGACATATTATCAGAGAGGCAGGAGTCAGGGACCAGACATGTACCCAAAAGCACACTGCAAACACGCACCCAACA